>OY756969.1:11016259-11193759 GCA_963580455.1 Euonymus europaeus
TACTAAGGAAGGTAGTTTCCATAGGAAAACACCCAGGTAAGCTGGGTGAGACCTGGGAGGGGCCTACCTAGTTGTGAAGATTTTGAAGGAAGGCACACACAAGGTCAAAGATCCAAGGAAACTCGGGGACATGAGACCCTGGAATGTAGACAATCTTCGAAGATACTATGTGTAGTGCTTTATTGTAACAAATAATGTTTCTATTTTACGCATTTGTTTTCAGCTTGGAACATGCAGGAATGAATAAAAGCTCAGGTCTCTTTCCCAAAATAAAGCATCACAATGCATGAGAAGACTTGACCTGGACAGCATGCAAACTTAGCCAAAAAATTGGCTAAGTACAAATGCCTTACCGACCAGCATCACAAAATGTCAAGACTTAAACAAATTTCCCAGAAAGAGGAAATGTACGCACTATAAGCCTGCTCGGTCTACCGACCAGGATAGTATCTACACAACACTAAAGACTTGAGTCCCCAATATAAAGGATCCCAGAGCCACAGTCGGCCTACCAACCAGGATGGCATCCCAGACTTAAACACATTCCTGGGAAAAAAAAGCTTTGAGCCCCAGTCAGCATACCGACCAGGCTATAAAGACATGAAGATTTTGATCTTCCAAGAAAAGAGATACTAGGACCCTAGTAGGCCTACCGACCAGGATAGTATCTACACCTTCTGAGAAACTTGTGAAAAATTGAGACTCCTAAAAGTCCTTAAAAACAATGAGGTTGGTCGTTATCTTAAGAAGAGGAGGAGAGACCAGAGATAGAAGAAGAGCTGTAACTAGAGGAAGACATGTCTTACCTCAATATATGCTCGGCCTTCAAGCCTTTTTATAGCAAAATACCACCATCAGATCAACGCCCAGGAACAGATGGCCAATGAGCCGCGCAAACATGGATCGTTGATATGAAGGTCTGGGCTATCATCTCCCCATTAATGGCATGACATAATTACTCCTCTCATCGATTTGCACAGACGGCACCTCGATAAGGGAGTGGGGGAAACTGATATTACAAAAATGACCCCACCAATAAAGTTTCGCCACGTGTCATTTATGTCTGAGAAGGGCTACCTTGCCTATCAGAATGTTATCTCGGTAAGGAGAAAAGGCAAGCAGCTGGGCAGCAATGCCCTAATGGGGTAAAAACACCAAGACCTACCTAGGTGTAAAGCATTTAAGTGCAATCCCCATCCATAATTTGGGGACCTACTTTAATAATGACTTTGAATCCTATATAAAGCTCTCAAAGTCAGGTATTATCTTTCTAATCACAATTTGAACTTTGGCTAAAGAGAGAGCTCTAGCCGAGGAGCTCGCCTGATTTCATAATACGAACTGACTTGTGCGTCGGAGCGCCAATGCCAGAGGACTACCTCTGGTACGGCCTTTATCTCATTTTTGTTGATTGTGTAGGACTGCCTGACTGGTCAGCTCCTTGGAAGGACTTGCATCCTTATGTGATCTAACTCGCCATATTCAGATCGTAACTCTATTCTTCTTAAATCCAAACTCATCACAATATCAAACCTATGTAAAACTACTAAACCTATCAACTTCAAACTGTCTAAAATACTTCCATCAATAATTACCAAAATTATAACTGTAACAATTTATATCACCTTATACTCCCAATTAAGTATTGAGTCTAAAATGGTATCATGTGTATTCCTATCATGTACTACAAACAACTTATTCATAAAACTTTGATGCACACATATTTACACGAACGTAAGCACAATCAGATCAACAACATAACCATAACAAAATATAATCTATAACGAAACACTTACTTGTTGATGGGCTGCGCAGATCCTTGATGCTCACACAACTTTTCCAAAAGTTTCATACCGCTATATCTATCCAGTTATTATTATTCCGATTATTTTAAAGGAACGTGTGCCTCTGATACCAACTGTAACGCCCCGTCCCAGGAAACCCTAACCAATAGGTCCATAGGTCGGAACGCTACTCGCATTTCATTATAAACGTACTCAACAACTTAGCAACCCTAAACTTAAGAACTTATAACCAATACAAATTCACTTTATTTAAAAATCCAAATAAATAGTTAGTATAATCTAGTCTGAATTAAAAGTGTCTTTTATATATTTCAAATATACAGTAACATCCATTCAATATCCTATAAGTATACTACTGTGATACTTATACCTTTCATCCTCATTTATGAATCTACACTTATCACCATACATCATAGTTATTAACTATAAGCGCATAAATAGATTTGGTACTTAATTTATCAATCTTCTGTGAAAATTAGCTTCCGTCACATGAGCATCTTATTCATTGATCTACGGCGACACCATCAACTCCTAAGTCGGCATAATCATCTAATACATCAATGCCTGCAACACGGAACATAGTGAGCCGAGGCCCAACAAGTAATACTTATGCATGAATGCACATAAATCTCATCCTTAGAAAACCAGTCAGCCATTTAAATCATTTTTCCAGTACTCGGGCCCTTAACCTAGGTAAACTGCTACAGAGCAACCGGTCGGGATTTTCCTATACTGCCCTACCATAGAGCACCTCCAGTTAAGATCCAAATCCTTTATTCATTTTCCTTTTCCTTTTCCTTTTCTTTTATTTAACTGTCTCATAAACATTCCTCTTTTCAGTACACCCTCCCTGTAGCAGTAATACCTGGTTCGTAAAACTTTTTTTCCTTAACTAAACCTTTCCTTTTCATGTAATGCAATGCATCGTGCTTATGGACAATATTTAATGCATCAGTAAATCATACGTAACACCTCACTTTCAAGAACATCAAAACAGTCGTCATATCAGTTCCATCGCCATGTTCTGTCCAAACATATAACAATACACATTGCATACTATAGAGAAATACAATAACAGTTATGTCGTTCAATCACGGTAACCAAACATCACATTCAATACAATTATAATATAAATAATCATTCATATCACAATTCTCATATAACTCGTCATAGAATTCCGATCAAATACATATCAATAATCAAAACAATTATACATACAATAACACATATAATTCACAGATCACATAGTTCCGTAATACAGTTGAGTATTACTTACAGCGATGTGCTCCCGTATTCCCGATAATTTAATTACAAAAGTGAGTTCCTGAAACCCAAACAATACCCACAATTATTTATTAATTCCCCAATCTTTAATTCATTTATTAATACTAGTATCTTTTAATCAATTTATTAATATCATTAACATAATACAATTAACTCATTACAATTAGCTAATTAAAATAATACCTAACCGAGACAGCTCGACCAGGTGGTCATTCCTAACGGGTCTAACGGATTCATACAACATACCCAATTATTTATTATACTTATTATCTTTAACCTATTATTATTACATTTATCTTTTAAAGAATTTATTTTGTTAATACTATTAACTTCATACTATTATCCTAATATCATTAACCTAATGCTATTAAGTTAATAAAATTAACCCAATACATTTAACCTAATAGAATTAGCTTAACACAATTATTTTTCATTATTTAATTAATTTAACCATACCATTAACCTTGCTATATTCAACCGGGTCGGCTGACCCGGTTGCAGTTCCTATAAGCGGGTTATAGACCCGTTTTGTGTCTAGGACGGGTCACCGCCGGTGGAGGGGCGGTGGAGTCCACAGCCGGTCGAAATCGACAGATTACGGTCCGCTGATCAAAATCGTGACCCTAAGTACCTGATAGGTGACCAGAAGACGGCGAATCGACATCCTCAAGGTGGCGGCGCCGCTCGCTTCATCCCCTCCGTTGACGACCTATATGGCCTTCGTTCCATACGAAAAGCATACCAACAGATTCCTGGCGTCGTTCTCCTTCTCCCCGTAGCACTGTTTCCTCCTTGGAAGGAAGGATCACCAAACTTGGAAGTCTTGCCTGGCTGGTCAGCTCCCCGGAAGGGTCTTCACCCTTGCTCGGCTCCCTGGAAGGGTCTTCACCCCTGGTCGGCTCCTTTGAATTGTCTTCACCCCTGGTCGACTGCTTGGCTGGTCGGCTCCCTTGAAGAGTGTTCACCCCTGCTCGGCTGCGTGGCTGCTCGGCTCTCTGGAGGGACTTCACCCCTGGTCGGCTGCCTGGCTGGTCGGCCTCCTGGAAGGGTCTTCACCCTTAGTCGGCTGCTTGGCTGGTCGGCTCCCTGGAAGGGTCTTCACCCCTGCTCGGCAGTCTGGCTGGTCGGCTCCCTCGAAGGGTCTTCACCCTTGGTCGGCTGCTTGGCTGGTCGGCTCGTTGGAAGGGTCTTCAACCCTGGTCAGCTCCTTGAAAGGATCCTCATCATTGGTACCCGTGGATGACTGCAGGTCTCACTGACTGATCGTCTTCTCGGTAGTGACACTTTTTTTACGTCATCACCTTTCTTTTTGAATGATAACATAAAGATGGGCTATAATTCAATTTATGTTTCAAGTGTGCTTTATATAACATGGTTTGTTTGAAGTGTGATTACAAGTGGCCTGGAGAGATCTCATATACTACTATCAAATTCTAAGTCGACAAGAAGTCTTGGCAATTGGAGCATTAATTATAAGGTAGATCTCAATAGCAGGTTGGCGACTGTATTTATTTATTCTTTACATGTAAAAATACACATGTATATAATTTCTTTTTTCAAATCTTCTGTGAAGTACCATTGATTAAAATGTAGACAAATTATGATATTCTACATTGGGGTTATTTTTATTTGATCTCCCTCTCTGCTCTTCTTTTGACTCATTGCTTTTGTTTTTAGGTAATTTTTACCAGTGAGGTTTGCTCTCTGCATTCAACTAGCAAATTTGTAGTCATACACTGGAGAGATCTCATTTTCCACTACCAATTTTAAGTCGATAGCAAGTCTTGGCAGTGGGAGCATTAATTATAAGGTAGATCTCGATAGCATGTTGGCGACTGTAATTTTTTATTATTTACATGTAAAGATACACATGTAGGCAATTCCTTTTTTAATCCTAGGAAGTACCATTGATTAAAATGTAGATAAATATATTTTACATTGTGATTGTTTTTATTTGATCTCCTTCTTGGTTTTTTTTTTTGACTCACTATTTCTGTTTTCAGGTTCTTTTTACCAATGAGGCTTGCTTTCTGTATTCAGCTAGCAAAGTTGTAGTCATACATTGGAGCTTTTTCCCTTGCTTTGGGCTTTTGGGACTCAGTTTTTTTAGTTCAACGACGAGAAAGAGTTCAATTGTTGGGACTTTTTGACAGTTTATTGGGTATTTTTAACTACTTGGCAACATGTCCTTCTCAATGTTCTTGGTTGTCAGGTAATTTTTTTAATTTGTTATATTTTGGTGTATAAAACTTTTGTCTCACTAATGATTGAACCTCATCCCGCTCAATGAAACATCTATTTTTTGTCAATAAAAGTTGAAGAGATGATTATGTGTACTTTAATGAGCATACATCACAACCATATAATTATCTGTCGACACTCATTGTTGGAGCTGGTGAATTATGTTCATTATCATCTATGTTATGTATTTATCAATTTGTTTTTAAGAATGGATTCTCCATTTTCATGGAGTTTCTCATAGCTTTACTTTACATCTTGGTGGTCAATTTACACATATCTCTATCTGCTTTGTTTCAACTTTTGGCGGCCCATCCCTAACCATTTAATCCGATGGAGATCTCTTGTAACTGGAGACAATGGTTTGGTGTTTCTATATGTGATCTTCGAATATGATCCATTAACCTCAAGCATGTTATGAATGTTTTAATTTCTTTTATAAAATTATTTACTAAATATTGAAAAGGTTAGCGATTGATGAGATCCATATGAATCACCATATTATTAAAAGATTCTTTGAACGTATATTTTTTAGTACTTGACAAAAGAAACGAACATTCTAGTTGTTAAGACTATTAGATTAGTCTTATATGATTGGTTGAGCATGTCATGTAGTTGTCAACTTTCCGTTATTACTTTCTATTAATATAGTTGCTTACACGGCTTAACTACTGTTAGCCGTCATCAACTTTGTTAGCTTTCCGTTAATAGCTGAGCTGCTATATAAGCACGTGCAAGTGTGCGAACTAGCAATGAAAAATATATTAGAAATGAAGAACTTCTTCACGAATTTTCTAGTGTTTTGTTCCATTCCTACTTGCTACTAGGTCAAGGTACGAACGAGGTTATCATTTGGTATCAAAGCCCTTTGATCCTGAATTGAACCTAAATTTCCTTTCTTGTGTATGCCACCCCACAATACATGCAATGCCATGGATGCCAGAGTTTCATATCTTGAAGCTTCTTATGATAAATTGTCAGATTCACTTGCAAGTTTACATGCATTGGTTAGTGCAGAAATTGAAACACAATTGGATGCAAAATTCACTGCTGGATTTGAACGTTTGCGACAAGATATGGCGAGATTGAAGGATCTTGATCCAGCATTGGGGGAAGACGATGATCGTGCTGAATTGGGGCATCATCGTGGAGGTAGACGAGTTGATTTGCATAATCAACCAAATCAAAGAGGTCCACAACAGCGAGCAACTTGGCAGATATTTGAATTTCCAAAATTTGCAAATGGTGATGATCCATTGGTATGGATTCATAGAGTAGAACAATACTTCGCTTTTTATGATACACCTGAAGATCAAAAAGTGTTTTTTTAATTTGGAAAATGATACTCTAGAATGGTTTCAATGGATGGATTGTTTGCAATCCACTCCAAGATGGAATGATTTTACTACTGAATTCTGTAGGGAATTTGGTCCAACAGAGTATGATGATAGTACTAAGGTGATGTTTGGTGTTGAGAATTGTGATGGAATAGAGTGGGTATGAGGAATGGAGCATTCCATGTCATTTGTTTGGTGTCCAAAAAGTTGGGTGAATGGAATGCATTATTACATTCCATCTTCTCTCTCTCATCAAATTCTATTCCCTCTACCAAACATGGTTTTGCCTCATTCCACATGGAATAGAGGTTAAAAAGTTCATTGTACCCTTAAGTAAATTGCATTAGCATTAGTATTTTAATTTGGGATTATATTAAAATGGATTACATTAGCATAACAAGTATTTTAATTTGTTAATATATCTAATTTTATTAATCTGTTTTAATTTATTAATTATTTATAAATACAAATGGTAAAATGAAATATATTGATTATACATAATCATAAAGGACATAATGGACAAAAGACATATTTCATTCTCATTCTCATTCCCAGCTTTTATACATACCAAACGTGAGAATCAAAATCTCAATCTCACTCTCATTCACATTCCCATTCTCATTGCCATTCCCACTCAAATGATTCTCAATACCAAACGACCCCTAAGTCCTTATTCAAACTTAAACAAACAGATCATTGAAGGATTATGTGTGTGAATTTCGAAAATTGGCTAAAAGATGCAGAGTAGTTGTTGGTTGCTAAACTTAATTTTAGAACATGCGGAAGCGTCTTATGGATCGTTCTTAGCATAGTTACAAATCAAAAATTTAATCGGAAGCCAAACAACCCTAGATTGCTACACGCCTATCAATTGTCATCCTAGATCCAATTAATTTTGTAATTAATCCTAGCATGCTTCTAGTATTAATTTCATACAAAATAATTCTTAGATCTAAACATACAATCATGGCATGAAGAAGGTTAGAAGAAGAATACCAACCTCTTTACTATCGAGGTCCAGCGTGCTATCCGTCTTGATCACGAACTCAACACTTGATCACGAACACACGAACGGATCTTGAACACACCGTTTGTTTGATCACACCTCTTGATTACGAACCACCAATTTAGAGAGCAAGAATCACCAAGAATAGCCTATGTTGTTTCCTAGGTATTCTCTTTAATCTCCTTGCAAAAAAGCAAAGCAAAAAACCCAATTGGTAGTGAACCAAAAGAATCTCACACGGCTACCTCTCTAGGAACACTCGGCTCCTTTTTATTGGAAAAAATAACTTGGTTGTTTTCTTATGAATGAATCACACGGCCAACCCTTTTTATTTTCTAAAACAAAACCTTATCATTGTGTTAAAACTTTTAGGTTTTGTTTTCCTAATCCAAATGGAACTAGGAAAAAAAACAAAACGGTGGCCATCCTTATCCATTCATAGAAAAGTTGTTGTGTTTATGTATATAACAAATCATTATTTGAGTTGACTTCTAATCCAAATTGGATTCAAAGCCAAAACAAATATGGAATACTTTAACAAGTATAATCGGTGCCCAAATTATCCACAATGGGCCAGCCATATATTGCTATGCAATAACATGGTTTGAGCCTAGCTTGGCCCAATATTTCAAGAATTCAAGGCTCAAATTTGTTTTGTTCCATGGTCCATTCTTGACTTTAATTTGTTTTTGATTATGTAAAATATTTATTTTACAATCTAAATCAAAACTCCGAGATTTGTTATTTTTACATAAATACACTTACAAGAATTTTGTATATCTTAACAAAAACAATTTTATCTTAGGGTTATCTTTGGAAAACCAAAACCCAATAAAATTGTATCTATTTGTTATACAAATTCCATTCTTATATCTTTTCCAACAACCGTTGTGATATGGTAAATTTTGCCGATCTTCCTTAAATAGGACAAGAGAATATATAGAGCTACCAAGGGGACTCCGCAGGACATACATATTGTGGCTCCCGAAATATTATTCTTTACCATCAAACTCTATGACTAGGAATAATATAACAATCCAATGTTCGTCTGACACTACCTGAACTTTGGATGCACTCCCCAATATGTACGATTATTACATCGAGGCTTTTCCATAATTAGAAACCTAACCCTGACCTATGGGAAGTGTACTTGCATATCCTCCATGCAACACCCGGTAAGATGGAGTGAATTTATTCGTACTATCGAACACTCCAAAATTCATATTTTCTCTGAGCTCCAGATTCCTTTATATCTATCCTCTAAGCGTATTAAATTGACCCGTCGATCAATTTAATTCACAACGCTTGATTCGTTAGAATCACTATGCATAGTTTCTAGATAGATTAATTTGAACCTCTCAGATGGGTGCTTACACTTTCATAACTGAAAGTACATGAATGACTATATTGTAGGTATGCGCTTATACCCTAGTGGCATACATCCAAGTCATCAAGATTTTGACAATAGTGTGTGTCTCACTTATTGATGAATCAAAATGCACACGCTATAAGTATAAACGTATTGACCTACTCAATCTTGAGATATACCGTACTCCCACAGCTATAGGATGAACAACACTTTGAGAGCACATTTCTGGTTGTTCATTCCTATGTAAGTCCGTCAATATATATGTCCACATATACACTAGTGCACCAATCCGAGAATCCTCTCAAACGGTTAAGACAAACCATTCCCCTAATTGGAGATGTCCATGCACTACAACCTATATCAACAAAGTGCCTAGCTTTGTTAATCTGGTTGTGACTAATGATTTAGAATGTAATTATGAATCTTGTGTCAATCTATACTCACACTTCAAGTGTATCTGAGTATCCAAGATTCACATATCTAACATCCTTAGACCTTGATAGAACATTCACATGTAAATGAAATATTTAAAATAAAACATTTAAAACACAAATGCAATCATAAAATGTTTATTCTTGAATTTCAGAATTGTTTTTACATGGTATGTTTTTAGGACATCATCCCAATAAACTCCCACTTGGACTAAAGAACATACTTCTAGAGTATCCTAACACCCATCCCCTCAACATGAGCTATAAAGCTCTTTCCAGTAAGGGCTTTTGTGAATGGATCCGCCAAATTATGCAAAGAGGCTATCTTTAGTATCTCCACTTCCTTTCGCTGCACGAACTCCCTTATCAAATGGAACTTGCGTTCAATATGCTTCCCTTTACTGTGATAGCGAGGTTCCTTACTTTGAGCTATGGCACCCATATTTTCACAATATAGGGTCATAGGTCTCTCAATATTAGAAACTACCTCTAATTCTAAGAGGAATTTCTTTAACCATACAGCCTCCTTTGCGGCATCTGATGCTGCCACATATTCGGCTTCTATGGTGGAGTCTGCGATGCAAGTTTGCTTCATACTCCTCCAACTAATGGCTCCACCAACAAGGGTAAATACATAACCAGACGTGGATCTCCTGGAGTCCTTGTCTGCCTGAAAGTCTGAATCAGTATAGCCCACTAGAATGATATCATCACTACAGTAAACAAGCATATAATCTTTCGTTCTCCGAAGATACTTGATTATATATTTCACCGCTGTCCAGTGATGCATTCCTATATTAGATTGATATCTGTTGACCAATCCTACTGCATAACAAATATCTAGTCTAGTGCATAGCATGGGGTACATGAGACTACCAACTGCGGAAGCATATGGTACCTTACTCATTTGTTGCCTTTCTTCTTCTGTCTTAGGGCAGTCGTCCCTAGAAAGAGAAACTCCATGTCTAAAAGGCAACAAACCTTTCTTGGAGTCTTGCATTGCATACTTGACCAATATCTTTTCTATGTAAGTAGATTGAAATAGAGTTAAATTCTAGATCCGCGATCTCGCGTTAGCTTGATGCCTAGAACATAGCTTGCTTCTCCTAGGTCTTTCATGTTAAATTGATTAAATAACCAAATTTTAACTGATGACAATGTTGCTACATCATTTCCAATAAGCGATATGTCATCCACATACAGAATCAAGAACACAATGTTCTTACCATCCAATCTCTTGTATACACACGGTTCATCAGGATTCTGATGAAATCCATAGGATTTAATCTCCTGATCAAAACGTATGTTCCAAGATCTAGATGCTTGCTTAAGTCCATAAATAGACCTCTTAAGCTTGCAAACCATATTTTCCTTGCTCTTAGCAATAAATCCGTTGGGTTGTATCATGTAGATATACTCGTCAAGATTGCCATTGAGAAAAGCAGTCTTGACATCCATCTACCATATCTCAAAATCAAAGTGAGCAGATATGACGAGAAGTATTCTAATGGACTTAAGCATGGCTACTGGTGAGAAGGTCTCCTCATAGTCAATACCCTCATTTTGGGTATAACCCTTCGCCACCAACCTTGCTTTAAAGGTTTCAACCTTTCCATCTAATCCTCTCTTTCTCTTGTATACCCACTTACACCCTATGGGTTTTACTCCAGCAGGTATATCTACAAGATCCCAAACTTCATTGGAGTACATGGACTCCAACTCAGATTCCATTGCTTTTTGCCAATGGTCTGAATCAAGATCGGTAACTGGTTCTTCGTATGTAGTAGGATCCGACTCAAGTTCATCAGAACTGCCATAAATGACTCTCCAATGAACATGTATCTGTCAAGTTGTCTTGAAACCCTCCCACTGCGACGAAGCTCCGGTGTAGCATCTAAAATAGGTTCAGTAATGTGTTCATCATCTACTACTTGTGTTGAACTGGATTGTGAATCATTAGATTCCTGTTCATGCAAAATCACCTTTCTTGGTTCACCACTATTTATACATTCCTCTTCTAAGAATCTACCATTTGTGCTAACAAATACTTTCTGACTCTCAACATTGTAGAAATAGCCATCACGAGTCCCTTTTGGAAATCCTACCCAATAACATAGCACAGATCTAGGCCCAAACTTGGTTGTCTTATCTGCTAGTACATAAGCTGGACATCCCCAAACTTTGAGATTCCTAAGATCATATTTCCGTCCAATCCACACCTCATGGGGTGTCTTAGGTACTGACTTAGACGGTACCAAGTTTAAGATATGTGCAGCATTTTCTAGGGCATATCCCCAAAACGACTCAGGAAGAGTTGCATGACACATCATGCA
Organism: Euonymus europaeus; assembly: GCA_963580455.1. Classification (NCBI taxonomy): domain Eukaryota; kingdom Viridiplantae; phylum Streptophyta; class Magnoliopsida; order Celastrales; family Celastraceae; genus Euonymus; species Euonymus europaeus. The sequence goes on from OY756969.1 coordinate 11,028,063, forward strand.
TCTTGCCATCTCTAATAGAGTTCTGTTTCTCCTTTCTGCAACCCCGTTCTGCTGAGGCGTTCTAGGCGCAGAGAGCTGAGAAACTATGCCATTATCTGCTAGATACTTTTTGTACTCATCTAGCATGTATTCGCCACCACGGTCAGACCGCATAGCTTTGATGCGTTTATCTAATTGGTTCTCCGCATAGGCCTTGAATTCTTTGAACTTGTCAAATGTATCAGACTTACGGCGCATTAGATAAATACATCCATACCTAGAGTAGTCATCAGTAAAGTAATGAAGTACTCAAAACCTCCACGAGCTTGAACTGTCATTGGACCACATACATCAGTATGCACCAATTCAAGTAACTCAGAAGCTATAAGGCCTTTGGACTTAAACGACCTTTTGGTCATTTTACCTTCTAAACAAGATCGACATTGTGGCATCTTATTCATGTCTAATGAGCCAAGAGACCCATCATGAATTAGCCTGTTAATTCTTGTTTGGTTAATGTGTCCAAGTCATAAATGCCAAAGAGTTTCTTCATTAGATTCGGCTTTTCTCTTTTTAGATTCAGTATGCATGGCACTAGCATCATTATATGAGCGTGGATGTAAATAATATAGGTTGCCTATCATTGTTCCAGAGCATATATCTTTTCCATTTCTACTAATTATAACATTAGAACGTAAAGATATCTCATACCCTTCAGAAATTAAGAAAGTAGCCGAAACTAAATTCCTTGCAACGTTTGGAACAAATAGGCAATCGTTCAAAACTAAATATTTATTACATCCAAAATCTAGAGTAACTACTCCTAAACTAGATGCTCCTATCCTAGCTCCTGAAGCAACTTGAATTGTGATCTCCCCTTCATTGAGTTTCCTGGTTTTCTGAAACCCCTGCAATGAATTGCAAATATGAGTAGTGGCTCCAGTGTCTACAACCCAGGAATATGTAGAATCAACCACTAAACAAGTCTCAATATAAAAGGTCTTACCCTCAGTTTTCTTCTTGCTTAGAAACTTTGGGCAATCACTCTTCCAGTGCCCCTTCTGGTTGCAATGAGAGCATTTTCCTTTCCCTTTTGCAACCTTGTTCTTTTTCTTTTGAGCTCCTTTGGCAATTGTAGCAATTTGCTTCTTCTTCTTATTCTTGGGCTTTTTGGGCTTAGAATTAGAAGCAGTAGTAAAGTGAGCTTGCTCTTTCTTTCCCATGATCTCCTCGGTAGATTGGAGTTCTTTCATGAGAACTGGAAGAGTCATCTCCATCTTGTTCATGTTGAAATTCAACTTGAACTGAGCAAAGGAACTAGAGAGGGTCTCCAAGATCATATCTGTCTGCGTGGTCGCGTCGATTTCAGCACCAAGATCTAGGGCTTCATAGAGATAACCCATGACTTTGAGCATATGCTCTCTCACAGGTGCTCCCTCAGCTTGCTTGGTGTTCATCAACTTTCTTATCGCCTACTGTCTTGCGGGACGAGTAGTATGTGCAAAAATTTCATGCAAACTGTAGATCATATCTGCAGCTGTTTGCATGGAGTCATGTTGCTTCTGCAAGACAGGCGTAAGAGACGCTAAGATATAGCACTTGGCCATCTCATCAGCCTTAATCCACTTTTCTTGAGCTAGTCTCTCCTGTTCAGTTGGTTCGGGTCCCAACTCAGGACAGACTTCAACGAGGGCATACTTGTACCCACCAGCGGTGAGCACTATGTCCAAGTTTCTTTTCCAGTCAACATAATTTGGTCCAGTCAATTTGTTTTCATTCAATATGGAAGCAATAGGAGAAAAAGTCGTCATCTGAAATTCATAAACATTTAAACATGCATTAGATGAATGCTCCAATTATTTTTATTTTATTTTTCATACTTACATAGTAATAAAAACCCAAACATTTACAATATAAATTCATGTAATAGCGAGTCGAGCAACTACAATTTCTTGTCTAGTTGACCCAAGTCACTCTTGGTCAAAACAAACTCAAGTATCTAGCCTTTTGGGCTTCTTGAACCCTTTTGATCGCTATTTATGTTTGGCTCCTAATAGGTTGAGTGTAAACCAAGGTTTAACCTTTTTCAAGTCACTCATTGTGAAAATTCCATCCAAAGGGGGTTGCGCATGCAACACGAGTAAACTTTCACATTTGCGCTTAGGCTATTAGCTTTTAATTCCTCTATTGTACTTAATGGATACTCCATCCCAAAGGGGGCTTGCGCATGCAACACGAGTAAGCACCCATCTTCAAGTAAGAATTAAAATATCAACTAAAATCCTCCCACTAGATCTAGCATATAATCTCCATCCCTAAGGGGGATTGCGCATGCAACACGAGTAAGCTTATATGCACTAGCAAGGATCAACCTTTGGGAAGCCTTGGGTCATAACTTGGAGATATAACCCTCTCCCACTCAATAATTTATTAATAGGGTTTTTCTAGTTTAAGATTACCTTATGATCCAAAGTGGCTTAGATCAACCTTTAATCTTTAACTCATTATGTAATTCCACATGATTAAACATAATAATTTATCAAATAGATTAATTAGGTGATTAGCCTAAATCTTTAAACTATTAAATTATGCCATGTTATGTTTTTTCAATCACGCAATTACATATACCATATTAGATGTCAATGTGATACCTAATAAGCCAGGTGCCTTGACTTGTCTACATGACATGCCAATTTAATCATACATCCATTCACATAAGCAAAAGCATAATTAAATAAAGCAAATATAGACAAAAATGATACTGTAACTAAGCTGGTCTTCATGATGTCAACGTGCCAAAAATCTTCTCCAAACGCAACTCAAAAGCCTAGGAAAAAATCCTTGTCATCGGCGATGTAGGACTCTTCCCGTATGAGATTTTGCTACGTGACCAAATCCACCATGAATGCACAAAGGCAACTTCCAGCGGATTTCCAGGAGTGTAACCTAGCTCGGAATTATTTCGGTTACCCAAAATATTGAGTTGCAAACCAAAACAACCCATAGGAACACCCCAAGCGCAAATCTGGATTTTCTGTCGCGCTTGCGCATAGTTTTGGTTACTGCAATATTTCTGCACGTTTTTGCATCTTTTTCTTCATGCTTATTCATCCATAACATCACCATAAAATAGTACATAAATTCATATACCTCCGGGGAGGCTTACAAGTGATTCTAATGAATTTAAAGCAAAGAGAAAACAAAAACTGCACATTAACAGCTTTACAAAAAAGACATCACATAGGCTCTAAACACGAACCTATGTGGCCATACCCAAAACTAAAATTATTACAATTAAATACCAGCTTAGTACAGTATCTTAGGGCTGCAAAACAATCGTTAGTGGCATCCAAACATTCACAAAATAAATCGCACACCCTAGGCACCAATCTAGAGCGCATTTATTTTTCTAGTGAATCTTTTAATAAATCTTGATTTAGTACATACTAAGTTTCGCTCCGATACCATTTTTTGGTTGCTAAAATTAATTTTAGAACATGCGGAAGCGTCTTATGGATCGTTCTTAGCTTAGGTACAAATCAAAAATTTAATCGGAAGCCAAACAACCCTAGATTTCTACACGCCTATCAATTGTCATCCTAGATCCAATTAATTTTGTAATTAATCCTAGCATGCTTCTAGTATTAATTTCATACAAAATAATTCTTAGATCTAAACATACAATCATGGCATGAAGAAGGTTAGAAGAAGAATACCAACCTCTTTACTATCGAGGTCCAGCGTGCTATCCGTCTTGATCACGAACTCAACACTTGATCACGAACGGATCTTGAACACACCGTTTGTTTGATCACACCTCTTGATTACGAACCACCAATTTAGAGAGCAAGAATCACCAAGAATAGCCTATGTTGTTTCCTAGGTATTCTCTTTAATCTCCTTGCGAAAAAGCAAAGCAAAAAACCCAATTGGTAGTGAACCAAAAGAATCACACACGGCTACCTCTCTAGGAACACTCGACTCCTTTTTATTGGAAAAAATAACTTGGTTGTTTTCTTATGAATGAATCACACGGCCAACCCTTTTTATTTTCTAAAACAAAACCTTATCATTGTGTTAAAAAAATCTCCTTTTTAGGTTTTCTTTTCCTAATCCAAATGGAACTAGGAAAAAAAACCAAAACGGTGGCCATCCTTATTCATTCATAGAAAAGTTGTTGTGTTTATGTATATAACAAATCATTATTTGAGTTGACTTCTAATCCAAATTGGATTCAAAGCCAAAAAAAATATGGAATACTTTAACAAGTATAATCGGTGCCCAAATTATCCACAATGGGCCAGCCATATATTGCTATGCAATAACATGGTTTGAGCCTAGCTTGGCCCAATATTTCAAGAATTCAAGGCTCAAATTTGTTTTGTTCCTTGGTCCATTCTTGACTTTAATTTGTTTTTGATTATATAAAATATTTATTTTACAATCTAAATCAAAACTCCGAGATTTGTTATTTTTACATAAATACACTTACAAGAATTTTGTATATCTTAACAAAATTTTTTTTATCTTAGGGTTATCTTTGGAAAACCAAAACCCAATAAAATTGTATCTATTTGTTATACAAATTCCATTCTTGTATCTTTTCCAACAACCGTTGTGATATGGTAAATTTTGCCGATCTTCCTTAAATAAGACAAGAGAATATATAGAGCTACCAAGGGGACTCCGCAGGACATACATATTGTGGCTCCCGAAATATTATTCTTTACCATCAAACTCTATGACTAGCAATAATATAACAATCCAATGTTCGTCTGACACTACCTGAACTTTGGATGCACTCCCCAATATGTACGATTCTTACATCGAGGCTTTTCCATAATTAGAAACCTATCCCTGACCTATGGGAAGTGTACTTGCATATCCTCCATGCAACACCCGGTAAGATGGAGTGAATTTATTCGTACTATCGAACACTCCAAAATCCATATTTTCTCTGAGCTCCAGATTCCTTTATATCTATCCTCTAAGCGTATTAAATTGACCCGTCGATCAATTTAATTCACAACGCTTGATTCGTTAGAATCACTATGCATAGTTTCTAGATAGATTAATTTGAACCTCTCAGATGGGTGCTTACACTTTCATAACTGAAAGTACATGAATGACTATATTGTAGGTATGCGCTTATACCCTAGTGGCATACATCCAAGTCATCAAGATTTTGACAATAGTGTGTGTCTCACTTATTGATGAATCAAAATGCACACGCTATAAGTATAAGCGTATTGACCTACTCAATCTTGAGATATACCGTACTCCCACAGCTATAGGATGAACAACTCTTTGAGAGCACATTTCCGGTTGTTCATTCCTATGTAAGTCCGTCAATATATATGTCCACATATACACTAGTGCACCAATCCGAGAATCCTCTCAAACGGTTAAGACAAACCATTCCCCTAATTGGAGATGTCCATGCACTACAACCTATATCAACAAAGTGTCTAGCTTTGTTAATCTGGTTGTGACTAATGATTTAGAATGTAATTATGAATCTTGTGTCAATCTATACTCAAACTTCAAGTGTATCTGAGTATCCAAGATTCACATATCTAACATCCTTAGACCTTGATAGAACATTCACATATAAATGAAATATTTAAAATAAAACATTTAAATTATAAATGCAATCATAAAATGTTTATTCTTGAATTTCAGAATTGTCTTTACATGGTATGTTTTTAGGACATCATCCCAACAGTAGTTAGTCATGTTATGCTAAAAAGCTATTTCTTGGGAGGATTGAAATCTAAATTTTGATTGATACTGGCAGCACACATAATTTTGTGGATGTCAGACTTATCATGAAATTAGGTTGGCAAATTGAGAAGATTGAAGATTTTGAGGTGACAATCGCTGATGGTGGAAAATTGAAGAGTGGAGGCAGCAATAAGTCTTTACCCTTGGTCATGGGGAATTACCAATGTAAATTGAACCTATTGTTGCTGCCATTAGGTGGGTATGACATTGTTTTAGGAATCCAGTGGCTGACTACTGTTAGTCCAATTATGTGGAACTTCTAGTTACTGACTATGCAATTTAGTAGTGCCGGAAAAACATATCGACTCAAGATTGAAACTCATATTACTTCCTTAGTTCAGGAAGTCTCATTGCAGCGAATTGAGAAATCTCTTAAATATACTTTCTTGGGCATATTACTATATTCTCAAGAGGTTTTACATGAGAAATGAGATGGTGATCTGACAGCTCAGCAGGAATCTGAATTGAGCAAATTATTGTAGATATTTGTGGATATTTTTCAGGTATCTACTACTTTGCGTCTAGTTAGGTCATATGATCACAGAATTCCATTGATTGAAGGAGCTAAACCTACTAGCAAAAGGCCATACCACTATGGACCTTTACAGAAAACTGAGATAGAAAAAGCAGTTCATGAATTGTTGAAGGCAGGGTTTATTCAACCAAGTCATAGCCCATTTTCTTCTCTTGTGTTGATGGTGAAGAAGAAGGAGGGGACATGGCGTATGTGTATGATTTACAAGGAGCTTAACTTGTTAACAATGAAAGACAAGTTTGTTATTCCACTCATTGATGACTTGTTAGATGAACTTCATGGTTCCATGTATTTTTCTAAGTTGGACTTAAGAGCAGGATACCATCAAATTAGGATGCACAATGAGGATGTGGAGAAGACTGTTTTTAGAACTCACGAGGGACACTATGGATTCTTGGTTATGCCATTTGCCTTAACCAATGCACCAACAACTTTTCAGAGTTTGATGATATTCTCATTTACAACTCTAAATGGGACCTACATATGCAGCATCTTAAAATCACATTTGCTCAATTGGCCAGTGCCTTCTAATGTCAAGGAATTGAGAAGTTTTTTGGGTTTGACTGGCTATATAGGAAATTCATATCAGGTTATGGTATAATATGTCAACCACTTTACCAGTTGACTAAAGAAGGTGCTTTTCGATGGAATGAAGCTGCTAATGAAGCTTTTGCTAAACTTGAAAATTTGATGACAAAGCCTCCAGTATTGACTCTTCCAAATTTTTCTCTTATGTTTGAGATTGAGTGTGACGCCTTAGATAATGGGATTGGCGCTATTCTTCAACAGAATGAAAGGCATATTGCTTTTACTAATCAGTCTTTAGGGCCAAGAAATCAAGGAATCTCTACCTTTGAAATGGAGTTGATGGTCATAGTTGCTTTTGTGAAGAAATGGTAGAATTATGTACAGAGTAGACATTTTGTGATCAAGACTAATCATAATAGTCTCAAATATTTTTTGCACCAGTGAGAAACTTCACATTTTCAACAAGAATGGGTGGCAAAGTTGCTTGGCCATGATTATGAGATTCATTACAAGCATGGCAGTGAAAATGTGGTTGCTGACACACTCTCTAGGTTTCCTAGTTCTGAAGTGTTGCCTGAGATTATGAGCCGAGTAGTGAGAGGGTGTTGCAGGCCATTTCTTACCCTTATTTTGGATGGATGGATGATTTGAGAAGGTATAATGAGCATGATGCTTGGATTCTAGCAAAAATCCAAGAGGTTAGAACTGCCTCACTTCAAACTAAATTTCCAGTGGATAATTCCCTTCTCAAATAGAAATCCTAGATTGTATTGAGTCCTACTTCTTCTTGAAGTCTAAAGTGTTTGATGAGTTTCATTCTACCCCTATGGCTGGCCATCCGGGTGTTTTGAAAACTTATCACAGGATTAAGAAGGGATTTTACTGGTATGGCATGAAGAAAGAGATTAAAGATCTTGTGGCAGCTTGTGTTACTTATCAACAGAACAAGTATGAAACCCTTAGTCCTCTAGGGTTGTTGCAACCCTTACCAATTCCGCAAAAGGTTTTGCAAGACATAAGTATGGACTTCATAGTTGGCTTACCTAACTATAGAGGATTATCAATGATCATGGTAGTAGTGGATAGGTTAACTAAGTATGGCCATTTCATGGCGATGAGTCATCCTTATACAGTAGCTAGAGTTGCTCAATTATTCATCACACATATCTTCAAGCTTCATGGAATGCCATCTTCAATAGTAAGTGACAGAGATCCTGTGTTCCTCAGTGCTTTCTGGAAAGAGTTTTCCAAATTGCAAGGCTCAAAATTGTGTATGAGCTCTAGTTATCACCTCCAAAGTGATGGCCAGACAGAGGTGGTGAATAGGTGTTTAGAAATATATCTCTGATGTTTCACAAGCCTTCAACCAAAGAAATGGGCACGATGGTTACCTTGGGCTGAATGGAGTTATAATACTGTCTTTCATACAGCAGCCAAGGCAACTCCATTTGAGTTAGTCTGTGGTTATCTTCCCCCTTATGTAATCACTTATGAGTTGGGCACTGCTAAATTGGATATATTGGAGAAAACTTTGTAGGAAAGGGATAACATGTTGGATTTGTTGAAGAAAAATTTATTGCTGTCTCAAAACAGAATGCAGCATCAAGCAAATAAGAATAGAACTGATAGGGAATTCCTTGTGGGTGACATGGTCTATCTGAAACTCACTCGTTACCAGTTGTCTTCCCTTACAGCCCATTCTTTCACCAAGTTTCATCCCAAATTCTATGGATCTTACGAGGACTTAGCCAAGATTGGTTCTGTGACATATAGACTCAAGATACCAAAAGGGTCTCGAGTTCACCCTGTATTCTATGTTAGTTGCCTCAAGAAGCATTTGGGACCAGCAGTGACTCCAAATAATGATCTACCTTAGGTTATAGATCAAGGGTTAGTTCTCTAGCAACCTTATGCTATATTGGAGAGGCGAGTCTATCGTAAAGGTATCGTTGCAGGCATACAACTGTTGGTGCAATGGACAGATCATAATGTCGAGGAGTCCACTTGGGAAGATTATGATGACTTCCATGCTCGGTTTCCTACATTCCTTCTCTGAAAAATTTATGTTCCTTCTTCCTTAACCTTGTGATGTAGAGCAAGTGGCAGCAGAGTTTATGGACAAGCTGGAGGGTTCGAGCAAGAAAACAGCCCGGAAGAATGCAACTCGGAGGTCCAAGGAGGCAGCGGGCTTCGGGGGTCCATAACTTTTAACTCGGGTTGAGTTACAGGGCCCATAATATGTTTTCGGAAAGGGAATTTCGTTCTCTACACATTTTATGAAGACTTTGTTGCCATAACAGCTGGCTCCAGATCTTAATTACTTTATTTTCCTTAGCTTCGCGAATTTCCTATTTTGTTGCGCATTAATTTATTTGTTTCCTATTCTAGGGTTTGGTATGTACTATAAATACCACCCCATATTTATGTTGGAGACACTTTTGATCATTATTCTAAATAAGACGGCTATTGCCGTTTTGTTCCTATTGAAATTGTGATCTTTGCCTAGAATTATCATCGTATAATTCGGGTTGTTGGCGTTCGCTTCGTCAAGTGGTATCAGAGGCAGGTTTCTATCCTATGGCTGGTTTAGGTGAAGAACGTCAGGAAGATCTTATTCCAGAACAAGTTACTAGGGCAGAGTGCCTGACTTTTCAAACCAAGGTTCGTCAAGAATTTCACGAGATCAGCAATTCGTTGAGGCGTTTGAACTTTGGTCGTCCAGGAGAGTTGGAGGATGATGGTGACGTTAGGTTACCCGCTGTCCAGAAAGGTTATCAACGACACCCGAGATCAGCTGAAGATGATGAAGATTTTGCTACAGCTATTTTTAGTGAGCAAGGTGGTGGACGTGGCAGAGCCAGAGGATCTGGACTGGGCAGAGGTCGTGCAAGGGGTCCTGGAATTGGGTTCCAACAGAGATTTGGTGAATATGATGACTTTTATGGAGATGGTATTGGTCGTGGGCAGCAACGACAGTATAGAGGTTATGAAGAAGATTATAGTCATAGTGACTATCGTGTGATGGTGGATCTGCCAACCTTCAATGGTCACCTACATATTGATGATTTCCTTGATTGGATGACTGAGGTGGAGCATTTCTTTGACTACATGGAGATTCCTGTGGATAAGCGAGTGAAGTTAGTGGCTTATCGACTGAAAGGTGAAGCTTCGGCCTGGTGGGAGCAGTTCCAGCTCTTCAAAACTTGTGCAAGAAAGCCTTTGGTGCGTACTTGGCCAAAGATGAAACAACTAATGAAAATAAGATTCTTGCCTAGTGATTATGAACAGACTTTGTTCCAACAATATCAGAATTGTCGACAGGGCAATAGGACTATAATGGCCAATACGGAGGAGTGGCTCTGTTTGTCCTCCAGGAATGATCTGACTGAATCTGAAAACCAGAAGATTGCTCGCTATACTGATGATTTGCAGGTTGAAATTCAAGATAAGGTGGCTTATCAATCTATTATGACAGTGGACCAGACAATTAATTTTTCGGGCAAAGCAGAGTCGCAGTTAGAGAGGAGCAGTCGCAACAGCAGTTATTTTGAGACTTCCCGTCAAGCAGCTTCCCTGGCAAGGTTTGTGACACCAATCAATCTACAAGACGAGAAGGAATCTGGCAGCAGTATTCAAAAACCTAGAAAATAATTTTTCCCTATTCCCTCGAAGGAAGCACCAAAAAATCCTTACGTCAGACGGAGTGGTGATAAGTGTTTTCATTGTGGTCAACCGGGCCATAGATCGAACCAATGTCCTAAATGAGTGCAAGTCAATCTGTTAGAAGGAGGAGATGTCGAGAGTGAACAAGAGCGTGAAGATGAAGATAATGAGGTCCATGATGAAGAAGTAATTTATGGAGATGTTGGGGTGTCACTTGTTGTTCGGTGGCTGTTATATGCGCCCAAACAGGAAGTTGATTTCCAGCGGCACAATATATTCAAGACTAAATGTACGGTGGGTCAGCGAGTATGTGATCTGATTATTGATGGGGGAAGTAGTGAAAATATTGTGTCTCATGTCATGGTGTAGAAGTTGCAATTGAAGACAGTTAAACATGTCCATCCTTATTCTATTGGATGGATTAAACATGTGATTCACGTGAAAGTGACTGAACAATGTCATGTAGTCTTTTTCATTGGGAAATACAAGGATGAAGTTGTATGTGATGTGGTGGATATGGATGCATGTCATATGTTATTGGGCCGTCCTTGATAGTTTGATCGCAATACATTCCACAAGGGAAGGGATAATACATACAATTTCTACAATGATGGGATTAAATTTGTGTTGGCACCCATGGAGACTGTGGCACCATTTTCTTTGTTGGAGGTACCGAGTATTGAGAAAGAAGTGCAGGAATTGGTGAATGCTATGCTTTGATGGTGAAGGGAAGTTGTGGAGTGCCAAACGTTAATAAATCTATTCCATCTAGTTTGGCTCCTTCGTTGGCTAAATTTGGGGATGTCATGCTTGCAGAATTACCAAAGGGGCTCCCATTGATGAGGGATATCCAGCATTGTATTGAGATTTTACAAGGCCAGGTGGATGATTTGTTGAGTAGGGGATTCATAAGGGAGAGTATGAGTCCATAGGCAGTTCCAGCTTTATTGACTCCTAAGAAAGATAGAAGTTGGAGGATGTCACTACAAGAAAATGAAAGATTAGCGACCGAATTTACCGACGGAATTAATTCGTGGATAAATATCGACGTTATACCGACAGATTACCGACCACTTTCATTTTGTTAGTTTTAGCTACGGATTTCCGACGGAATACCGTCGAAATAAATACCGACGGATAATTTTCGTCGGTAATATTTGGCGCCAATTTGGCGCGTTAAATTGGCGACGGAATTCCGACGATTATTGTGTCGGTAAATTTACCGACCGAATTAAATCGGTCGGTGAACATATTTCTTATTTTTTAAATTTTGTAAATAAAATACCGACGGAATGTTCCGTCGGTGAATTAAAAATTACCGACGGAATGTTCCGTCGGTGAATTAAAAATTACCGACGGAATAAATTCCGTCGGTAATTAAGTCGATTAAAACTTTTCAAGCCCGAGCCTGTACTTCCCTTTCCCCCAATTTGAGCCCTAGCTGGCTGTTCCTTCTTCTCAAATCTCCCTCGCAATCACCTCCACAGGTAAAATTTCTTCTCCTCCTCTCCAGCTAATACCTTCTTCTTGATGAATGCGTCACTTTTCTTTGGGTTTTGTATCTTCGTTAAACTGGTTCTACGCATTGTTCTTCCCACAGGCCGATTTTTTGCAAGAAGATCGATTTCAAGGTACATGCTTCTATTGCTCGGAAATTTCTGGTTCAAATCGACCCATTGTGGATGTGTTTTGGTTAGGGAAAGTGGTAGCTAAATACTTGAAATCATGGAATGCAAACCCCATTATTTTCTCTGCATTTTCTTGTATATATTGCTTTTAATTCTGGATTTTTGTGTTCTAAATTCAACTCCATGTCCATGCCATTGAAGACTAGTATTTTCTATCCAAAGATGAAAGGAGTGCCACTGTGTCGGGAAGAAAAAAAATTAGACCAAAAAACCTGTGAATTTATGCCTTATTGTTTATGCCTTATTGTTTCTTCTTTTGTTATCTTGTAAGAACGTGTGAATCCATAGTTCTATCCCACATGTGTGTTGATAGTCGGGCTATCAACAAGATTACCATCACATACAGATTCCCCGTTCCCCGTTTGGATGATATGCTGGACATGTTGGAAGGCTCTAAGATATTTTCCAAGATTGACTTGAAGAGTGGTTATCACCAAATACATATTAGGCCTGGCGATGAGTGGAAAACGGCCTTTAAAACAAATGAGGGGTTGTATGAGTGGCTAGTGATGCCGTTTGGGCTCTCAAATGCCCCAAACACTTTTATGCGCGTCATGAACTAGGTATTTAAACCCTTCATTGGCAGATTTGTTGTAGTCTATTTCGATGATATTTTGATATATAGTCGCACCGATTCTAATCATCTTTATCATTTGAGGACTATTTTTGAGGCCCTGAAGGAACACAGTTTATATGCTAACGACAAGAAGTGCAGCTTTATGATAGATAATTTAGTGTTCTTGGGTTATGTGGTTAGTGTTGATCGCATAGTGGCGGACAAGGAGAAGGTCCAAGCCATTCGTGATTGGCCTACACTGAAGTGCATTGGTGACGTGCGCAGTTTTCATGGGCTGACAACGTTTTATCGGCGCTTTGTGCACAATTTCAGCACTTTGGCAGCACCTCTGACAGATTGTTTGAAGAAAAAGCACCTGCAGTGGACTAGTGAGGCTGAAAGGAGTTTTCAGTTGTTGAAAGAAAAACTCAGCATAGCGCCTGTCTTAACTTCGCCGAGTTTTGACAAATTAATTGAAGTGGATTGTGATGCATCTGTCACCGGAATTGGTGCAGTTCTTTCCCAAGAGGGACGACCAGTAGCTTTCTTCAGTGAAAAATTAAGTGATGCACGGAAGAAGTGGTCTATGTATGAGTTGGAGTTTTATGTCGTGGTCCGAGCACTCCAACATTGAAAATATTATTTAATTCAGCGTGAGTTCATTCTCAATCCAGATCATGAAGCCTTAAAGCATTTGAACAATGTCACGGCGCCCAACCGTAGGCATGCTCGCTGGGTTGCTGAACTCCAGAAATACACGTTTGTTCTGAAGCATAAATCTGGACAGTTAAACAAGGTGGCGGATGCCTTAAGCCGATGCAATTATTTACTCACACTGTTCGGCAAGAGGTGATTGGATTTGAGCATTTGAAGAATCTGTATGTTGATGATGAGGACTTTCAAGCGGCATGGACGGAATTTATTGACTTGCAGGGAGTGTCTAACCAATTTCAGATTCATGATGGCTACTTATTTCGGGGTAATCAACTCTGTCTTCCTCGGGGTTCTTTACGTGAGCAGGTTATCCATGATTTGCATGGTGATGGTCTTGGCGGACATTTAGGCAGGGATAAAACAACAACTCTGATGGAGGAGCGTTATTATTGGCCCCAGTTGAAGAGGGACGTGAAGCGCTTTGTGAAGCGATGTTATGCTTGTCAGAAGGCGAAGGGTCATGTGCAGAATATCGGTTTGTATACTCCTTTACCTGTGCCTATTTTTCCTTGGGAGGATTGTTCGATGAATTTTATCTTGGGTCTTCCCCGTACCCAACATGGAGTAGACTCTATATTTGTTGTTGTGGATAGATTCTCAAAGATGGCTCACTTTATTGCTTGTCGCAAGACTTCTGACTCAAGTCATGTTGCTCGTTTATTCTTCCGTGAAGTAGTTCGCCTACATGGGGTCCCGAAGTCTATTACTTCAGACCATGATACTAAATTTCTTAGCCATTTTTGGGGTTCTCTTTGGGAGAGGCTGGAAACTACATTAAAATTCAGCAGTATGGCACATCCGCAAACTGATGGGCAGACTGAGGTTGTTAATCGTACGTTTGGAAATATTATGCGTGCTCTTTGTCAGGAGCATTCCAAACAGTGGGATATGGTTCTTTCGCAAGCTGAATTTGCCTACAACAATGTCCCCAATCGCTCTACTGGTAAGTCTCCTTTCGAGGCGGTTTATATTCGACCTCCTTTGCACACCTTGGATTTGATGCCTTTACCTAAACTGTCGGGGATGAGTATTGTTGCTGACCATATGGTGGATAAGCTATGGACTGTGCATGATGATATTCCGCATCAGTTGGAGGAGTCCAATGCCAGATATAAGGCTGTTGCGGACAAACGTCGTCGACATAAAGTCTTTGCCGTTGGTGATTTGGTGATGGTGCATTTGCGAAAAGAGAGGTTGCCTGCTGGGCCACATAACAAACTCAGTGCTAAATAGATTGGTCCGTTTCCGGTGGAGTGGAAAATTAATGACAATGCCTATGTTATTGGCCTTCCGGCGGATATGGGTATTTCTCACACTTTTAATGTGCGGGATCTCTCTGACTATCATCCGGCTGAACCAATGCCTGTGTTGAACTCGAGGTTGAGTTATTTTCAAGTAGGGGTGACTGATGTAGAGCAAGTGGCAGTAGAGTTTATGGATATGTTGGAGGGTTCGAGCAAGAAAACAGCTCGGAAGAATGCAGCTCGGAGGTCCAAGGAGACAGTGGGCTTCGGGTGGTTCATAACTTTCAGCTCGGGTTGAGTTATGGGGATCATAATATGTTTTCAGAAAGGGAATTTTGTGCTCCGCACATTTTATGAAGACTTTGTCGCCATAACAGCTGGCCCCGGATCTTAATTACTTTATTTTCCTTAGCTGCGCGAATTTCCTATTTTGTTGTGTGTTAATTTATTTGTTTCCTATTTTATTTTGGTTTCCTTTGTTCTAGGATTTGGTATGTACTATAAATACCACCCCATATTTATGTTGGAGACACTTTTGATCATTATTCTAAATAAGACGGCAATTGTCCTTTTGTTTCTATTGGAATTGTGATATTTGTCTAAAATTATCATCGTATAATTCGGGTTGTTACTTTCCCTTCGTCAACTTGAAGACAAGGTTTATTTTATGGGAGGGATAGTTGTTAAGACTATTAGATTAGGCTTATTTGATTGGTTGAACACGTTATGTTTTTGTTAACTTTCCGTTATTACTTTATGTTAATAGTTGCTTACATGGCTTAACTGCTATTAGCTGTCATCAACTTTGTTAGTTTTCCTTTAATAGCTGAGCTGCTATATAAACTCGTGCAAGCGTGTGAACTAGCTATGAAAAATATATTGGAAATGAAGAACTTCTTCACCAATTTTCTAGTGTTTTCTTCCATTCCTACTTGCTACTAGGTCAAGGTACGAAAGAGGTTATTAGTAGCAAAAATTAGCTGAGATTAATGAAGTGTGGGAAAACATTATTTGTTATTATTATGGTATTTTGAATTTTTCGTGGAATTGTTTCATTTTACATGGAATTGGGCTCGAGGTGTTTTTTCTTATAAAGCAAACTTTGATTTTATGATTTGCTGGACAGCAATTGTTTTTAAAAATATTTAGAATTTTTATGTTATATTGGATTTCCCTTATGCGACACCCAGAAAATCTATTGTTGGATGCTTGTAGAAACCTATATGTTTCAGATTTTAGAATGAGTGCACTTTACCACCAAGTTGAGGTAATACCGGAATGACAATATCTGAAGTTGCCGACAGGCATTTTCATTATCCATTATTTTCAATTATCTTCATGTGTTTTGAAGTACATAAATGTGTAGGCTAAAAGGCAAGATGACCTCTTTTAATGAGTTTCCATTTGCTTAAATAAAATGATTTGAGTATTGTATAATTTTATAATTGATGGGATGACCCCTGAAGTTGTAAACCTCGGCGGCACATTTGAAATTAGTAGAGGAGATTTTCTGTTTCCAAATAATTTGTGGCAGAGTTAATATTATTGGTTTTGGACTCCTTTAGTTGTCTAGGACTGAAGGTTTGGCTATTTAGATTGGGCTTGAAGTCCAATACCTCGGTGGGGGAGTCTAAACTAAAGGCAGAACATAAGATGATCCACATAAAAAATGGTTTCAGTTTAGAACTTCGATTTCAAAGTCCCTGTCATAAGATTTTGGGCCCATTTTCCAGGAAATTTCGGATGAACCATGCTGAGTATTTGGTATATTATGTTGAACAAGAGATGTAGAATTCTTTGGAGCAGATTAGCTATGGAGCAACTATTCAAGGTCACCCAACATCCATTGTCAACTTCAAACTTCAAACCCAATTTGTAGATGAGTTCTATTAACACGACATAAGCAGATAAATAAATAAAAAATATAAAGGAAAAAAAGAAGAAGACTTTGTTGCTCGTAGCGCGGGTATTATACTAGTGACAGAAATAACGGAGGATGAGACATAAATTTTATGAATCATGAATCGATGAGACTTTACAATAATAGTAGGTGCCTGCATTTATTGAATGGAACGGGTGAAAATGTTTACAATAATAGTAGTAGCTAAATTAATTTTTAGCGTTAGTTATTTATATTTCCATGAACAACAATTTAGAAGGTATACATGGTTCAATTTTTCGCAGCGTTGAATATTTGAGACCTAGTTTAGTGTTTGGTAATATTGCGTCGTGCTATTTCTAGGTCATATATCAAGGGCTGCCAGTAAAACTATATGACAAAAGCTCTATGGAGAAATGTCTCTTGAATCCCCTTAAATATTTCAGATTTATGATGACTTCGTTGGTGTTTAAATCTTACGTTTCTCGGTCTTTCATCTTCAATACATGTGAAAGCATATTTTGTTTTGTTGAGAGTGATTTTTGTTTTGTTTTTTTTTAAGTTAGCAATTAGCAATAGTATTATTGTCTCCATGATTAATTTTTGTTGATGCCATCTCTCAGTAGGGTCAGGCCCAACTTCAAGATTTGGCCCATGATCGTTATTCAAGGTTAACCCAGGCAGAGGAAAAGGAGGTTGACCCAAATAAGCAGCCCATGAAGAATTAATTTGGTCCAGCATGAAGAGTTCAAGTCCAGCAAGGAGTGTATAACAATTTGGCCTAAAAATGAGAAACCAGTAGCTAAAAATATGGACAGATGGCAAGAGTTGTGTAAAAATCCAATTGCCATGATTTGTGTAAGTTGCACTACTGGAAGTTTGAGTTTTTTCCACAAAAGTATGGCTTATTGGAAAAAGAACGTGAGACATTACCAGAGATTGATGGAAGAGAAGCTTTAAGTAATGTGGTAGACGGAAGAAAAAGGATCAGCAAAATCAAACCAAAAACAGCCAAGAGCAATCAACTCAAGCCAAGAGCTTACATCGGAATTAAGTCTATTATTATCCAAGCAATTTGCTTGCAATTATGTAATCTTAGTATGTCATCCATTAGGATACTATTTCTGTTTTTTTAACAATTACTGTCGAGTATCAATGCCAACTATCGTTGTGTCAATTTGTGCTTGGCTTCATTTGGTATTTATTTCTTCTAATATCAACAAAGCGTACTTCTAGTGGAGTTGGGGAACCTAGGATTGCTAAGGTCCCAAGATAATTCGTACATTCGTTTGATTTAGTTAGATAGTAATTGATGCAAGTTTTATTATTTTGACAGTTGAGACACCATAATCTTTGGCACACTTGCAACATACACCATTTTCGGCCAACAGTTTTATGATCTTAGAAACAGTATATTAGGTTATCTTGCAAAAGGTTAAAAAAAAATTACGCATGTAAGCGACACATTCCACTATAATGTTGTCGTTTCAATTATTACGACATTAATTTGCTGGTCTAATTTTTGAAAAAAATTTATGTGTTTTTTTTTGTGCTGACTTAGCATTAGTATTTTTGTCTCCATGATTAGTATTATGATTAAAAGTTTTTTTTCGTATTATTCTATGTATTATTTTTTTTTATGTAAAAATTGTTAGCCTTTTTAATTTTTTAAATGAATTTTGTTGTATCTATTTGGTTGCAATCTGTCAAAAAAGTCAATCTTGGCCCTTAGTGACCAACCCGACCCATTGGGCTTGTAAAATTATGGTGCAAACAAATTTGATAATTTTTTTCCGCTATTTCTCTATGATCTTTTTGTTGTTGACATTTTTAGTCTCGAAATTTGTAGATTAAGACAACTTTTGTATTTCGTGATGGCGATAATATTTTGCATGCGTGATGGTTCGTAACTTGGTGCTATTCTTCTTAGATTTATTTGCCTTTCTATATTAGGTTGTTTTCTTTCTTTTTCATCTTTCCTCCAACTACCTAAGGTCGAGGTTACCACATGATTGAAAAATCGTCATTCCATCGCGGTAGTTCTGAATCTTATATCGAGGGCTGCCAGTAAAGCTAGACTGTAAAATTAGTTTTTGACCCACTGAATTACCTACAACATCTCCGCAGAGAAATGCGTCTTGAATCCCCTTAAATATTTTAGATCTATGATGATCTTGTTGGTGTTTAAATCTTATGTATCTCAACCTTTCAGTTTCAATACATGTGAAGCATCAACCACATGTTGGAATAATCTGCCTCCTTCAATCAAAATTCCTCCGTCTTCCGTCATTATTTAGCATGTATGAATAATATTATCCTCTTCTGACGTGTTTCCTTCTCACTTTTGGCAATCCAGGTACCGAATGAACTGCAATGTTAATTCTATATCTGTCCTCACCATATGGAAAAAGTAGCAGATATTGCATTGCCATGAATGTTAGATGTAGATCATCTATACATTTCAACCCACGAGTTTGATGTTCGATGATAATGTCCCGCCCTTGTCTAGTTTGACCAATATCACTAACTATCAATGTTGACATTTTTGGGACAACAGGAGAGTTATACTGCAAACCATCTCCTTCTCACCTTGATGTTAATGTTAATTAAAAAGGACAAATATCATCAAACAAAAATCGATCACGTGCCATACAAAAAGCTTTAGCCAAAGCATTAACACTATCTAGCATGTATATGAGCTGGGAAACTATATTTTTATCAAAAAAAACATTTGTAACTGTTCTGGCAATTGCTTTGATCCTATTTGACGCTTCATTATCAGTCATATTCATACGACTGTGCAAAGTGTGGTTGTTCACCAGATACTGGAAAAAGAGAACCGATAAGATGACGATTTTGACCATTCAATTTAACTATGTATGGTCGTTGGCCCTTATTGACCTCTCTTTCTACTTGTCATCCAAGGGAAGTAAATGTGAACGTGGACTTGTAGGTTCATATATTTTCCCTAAACTTCTTCAATATTGTTCCTCCATTGTATGAAAATAGGTCTTTCAAAAGATCATGCAATTTTGGAAGTTTAATCCCATAACATAGACAATATACTTCTTTGTACAATAAGATCGCCCCACAATATTGACATGTGTATATTGGCAAGCCAAGATTAAATTCATGGTTATCACTACCAGGCTTTCACTCTCTGGTATTTTGATATTTTTTTGCACACATAATTTTTAAAGCACCGACCTACGTGTTCTAAAAATCATATTGTTTCTCATCTAACCTGAGCGTTGGAGTGCCAACGCCAGAGAACAACAATCTCTGACTTGGCTCCTAGCTAACGTGTTCTCATCTCAGCAGGACCATTGGCTACCAAAGAAGAAGAACTTTGTTGAGAAGACCTAGTTTGGACGAGCTAATACATGTCAGAACACGACTGGTTTTGTACGTCATCAGATCGTCTGTGGGAAATGTTGGTTTCCTCTAACAATAAATCATGGTTCGAACTAGGAGCAGTAGAGACGAACAACACGCTGAGCCTACTATAGCTGGAGGGAATGCTCGGACCGACCAACTAGGCCAGCAGCAGCTTCAGGATCAACTCGCCCAACTTATGAGAAAAATGACCAAGCTTGTTCAGAGGATGGATCGGATTCATGGGAAAAATATTGCACCACCACCTCGAGAGGTACTCCTTAGGAATCTAGATAGCAGAATTCTCGAACTGGAGAATCCGATAATCACCACTGAGCAAGGTCTTCGGTTGGTACCAGTCGACGAACTCGTCCTACTCATACACGAGGGGATAATAAGTTCATTAAGGATGTGGTTGATCGAAAAATCGTTGCCATGCAAGAGCGCCCATTCCTTGACACCATGGATTGGGACAGGAATCTTATGCCTTTGGCCCCCCAGATACAGAGTGCCCGAATATCGAAGAACTTTAAGGTGGCCAACGTCGAAAAGTACAAGGGCAAAGGAGATCCTTTAGATCATGTCATAGGCTTCCAAACTATGATGGAGTTTCAATAAGCCTCCTACGAGGCGTGTTGCAAAAGTTTCCCTGTTTATTTACTGGGAGTAGCAAAGAGATGGTTCAGAGCTCTCTCTCATGGAAGCGTACATAGTTTTGATGACCTCATTAATAGGTTCGTGGCACACTTTGCAAGTTCTCGGCCTGTGAAGAAGACCAACGCCACACTTGTCACTATTCGCCAAAAGCCTAACGAAAGTCTCCTAGAATTTGTCAGTAGGTTTAATAGTGACTGTTTGTAGATCCCCGACCTCCAACCAATCATTTCCATCACTGCCTTTACTACAGGAGTTTCGGCATACAACGCTGAAACACTCCCTATCTAAGAAGCACCCTAGGAGCATTCCTGAGTTCTCTCCAGGGTAGAGAAATACATAACTGTTGAAGAGATGATGGCCGCACCACATGCCAATGAAAAGTCCCTGACAGATCCCTCTCAGCGAAGAGGAATAGCACTAACCGATCGACAAAAGATAAGAAGCATAATGAAGGTGGTAAATCCTCTTCTCACCAGGATAATTGATCAAAGCCAACCCTAAACCCTTACACTCCTCTCAACACCTCCCTAAAGAAGGTTTTAAACGAAATAAAAGACCGAGATGTTATTATTTAGCCTCCAAAGTTGAAGCTCACTCCCAGAAGAAAAGAGAGTGACAAGTACTGCAAGTTTCATCGAGGGCCATGCCATGACACTGATGAATATCATCAGCTGAAGGACGAGATAGAGAATCTCATCCAAAGAGGCTATTTCAAGAATTTTACAAACACGGCAGGAGAGAAAAGGGGACGAGATGACAGAAAGGATATAAGAGATGATGACGTGAATATAGAGTTGATGATAGACGACAGAGAAGGCGACAAGATAACTCTCCTTGGGGTAAAAATCGAGGAATCACTGAAACCATTAGAATGATAGTTGGTGGACTTGCATCCGAAGGAGAAACATCTTCTGGAAGAAAAGCATATGCTAGAGCAGTTCATCAAGTGTTTTACCAAAGGATGAGGACACGAACCGACGATGAGAAGATTGTGTTCTCAGACAAAGATGGGGATGGACTTCATCAACCTTATGATGACGCTCTCTTCATCGATGCTATCATAGCCAATTATACAGTGAAGAAAATCTTTGTTGATAATGAGAGCGCTGCAGATGTCCTCTTCTATCACGCGTATAAGCAGATGAATCTTCCGATAAAATTTTGAAGAAGTTCTCATCCCCACTATACATTTTTACAGAAGAACAAGTTATTCCCACTGGAATGGTTGCTCGACCCATAACCTTAAGGACACATCTGAGAACAAAATTTTTCATGGTGGAGTTTTTGGTCGTAGATATTAAAACCCCGTATAATGCCCTCATTGGTCGACTGTTGCTTTATAAGGCTTGGGCTGTTGTTTCCACATACCATCTCAAAATGAAGCTCCCTACTCACAAGGGGATTGGCGAGGTGAGAGGTGACTAGAATCTTGCCCGCCAAATGTACCACACTGAATTAGAGGATAAGAAGAAGCCAGTTTGAACTCTGAAACTATTGGATGTCTGAGATACCATTATTCAAAAGCCCACAACTGTCGAAAAAGCTCATTCCAATCATAGTTGAACAGGGCACATAAATCTCTACCACAGATCCGAGCTAACTAGATACCTGAGTGCAAACATAACACATTTGCCTTTTCAGAATATTGACACATTTGCTGGAATGCGGATGAGATGTCGATCATACGTGCGGATGTCATCACACATCACCGTAGTATCAAACCTGGTAGCCGACCTATAAAGCAGAAGAAGAGAAACTTTGCCTTAGACAGGCAAGAAGCCATTAGAAGCAAGGTGGGCAAAGTTCTCGATGCCAGATTCGTACGTGACGTACAATACCAAGAGTGGCTTGCTAAAGTAGTGATGGTGGCAAAATCCAATGGCAAGTGGCGCATGTGTGTAGATTTCACCGACCTAAAGAAAGCTTGCCCCAAGGACAGTTACCCCTTTCCCAAGATTGATCAATTGGTGGACGCTACCTCAGGAAAAGGGCTCCTCAATTTTCTCGAAGCATACTCAAGATACCACCAAATTCAAATGAACAAAGTTGATGAAGAGCATACTTCATTCATCACTTCTGAAGGTACATATTGCTACAAAGTGATGCCTTTTGGGCTGAAAAATGTTTGCTACTGTTGCTCGGAAACACTGTAGAAGCATATGTGGATGACATAGTGGTAACGAGTGAAGAAGAAAAGGATCATACATCTGACTTACAAAGTGTTTTCGACATTCTAAACAAATATGGAATGAAGTTAAATCTCGAAAAGTGTGCGTTTGGAGTCTCTTCGAAAAAAATTCCTTGGTTTTCTCATATCTAAACGAGGAATCCAGGTAAATCCTGAAAAAGTTGAGGCTATAATCAACATGCAAGCTCCAAATAACAAAAAGGAAGTCCAACAGCTGACTGGCCGAATAGCAGCTCTTAGTCACTTTCTTGCCCGTTCAGGAGACTGGTGCCGACACTTTTTCAATGCTCTTAAGAAAACTAATGATTTTATATGAAGTGATGAATGTAAGATATCATTTGAAGAATTGAAATCTTACCTCAATCAACCACCGTTGCTCACCTCTCCCATCAACGGGGAGCTATTGTTTCTATACCTCGCCACCACTGACCATAATATAAGTGTTGTATTAGTACGAGAAGAAGAGAAGATTCAAAATTTAGTCTATTACACCAGCAAGGTCTTGTTAGGAGCATAAATCATATATAGTCGAGCATAGAAGTTCCCCTTAGCTTTGGTAACTGCTGCAAGGAAGTTAATAGCATATTTTCAAGCCCACATTCTCATGGTTCTTATCGACCAACCATTGAAAGACATACTAAAGAAGTCGGACACTTCAGGTAGACTAATAAAATGGTCGATAGAGCTTAGCAAGTTCGACATCCACCTCGAACCCAGGAAAGCCATCAAAGCCTAGGCGCTTGCAGATTTTATCACTGAGTGTGAGCCTCCACTCAAGGATGAATATAAGAAACCATGGGAGCTATTTGTTGATGGATCCTCAAATCAAGAAGGAAGTGGGGCAGAAATCCTACTTCTCGGACCGGGAGGCATACATACCGAACACGCTCTTTGGTTCCAGTTTAAAGCCTCAAACAACAAGGCAGAATATGAAGCCCTCATTGCAGGTCTTAAACTAGCAATAGAACTTGAGTAAAATACCTGATCATTAATAGTGACTCGTAGCTCGTGACCGAGCAAGTGAAAGGCGAATATGTGGCGAAGGGTTCTAACATGATCATATATCTCTCCAAGGCTAAGGAGCAAATGGGCAAAATATCAAAAGTAGAAATAATAAGAGTGCCCCGAGAGAAGAATCAACAGGCCGATGTACTGGCTCGGTTAGCCTCGGTTACAAATTAAGAAGAAGCAAGTTTGGTAAGGATCGAAATCCTACCAAAATCGAGCATAGCGATCAAAGCCATCACCGAAATCAGTTCAGGACGGTCTTCAATGGACCCCATAAAGCGTTCCTCAGTGAGGGAAAGTTTTCAGAGGAAAAAAATGAGGCAAGGAGTCTCCGAGCAAGAAGCGCGAAATATTCCATCATACAAGGTGATTTTTACATAAGATTTTACACCCTTCTGTATCTCAAGTGTCTTGCTCCTAGAGAATCCGATTATGCTCTCTAGGAAGTCCATGAAGGGATATGTGGGAGTCATACGGGGGCAAGGACTCTAGCCAATAGAGTCTTAGAATGCGAATATTATTGGTTGACCATTAAGAAGGATGCCAAAGATTATCTCAAAAGATGTGATAAGTGCCAACGTCAAGCTAACACACCTCATTTACCTCTAGTCGAACTAAAGAGTATACAAAATCCATGTCCATTTGCACAATGGAGACTCGATTTTTTTGGACCTTTTCCTTGAGCAATAGGACAAAAGACATTCCTTATTGTGGCTATGGATTACTTCACAAAGTAGGTAGAAGCTGATCCACTAGCAACCACCACCGAACACAAAGTCAAGGACTTCATCTGGAAGATGATCATATGCCGATATGGGATACCTCGGGTAATCATCACTTACAATGGACGACAGTTCATCGATAATTCCATTCGAGAGTTTTGCAAAGATCTTGGAATCAGTCTTAGAATTACTGTTGTCGCCCACCCATAGGCTAATGCACAAGTAGAGGTCACAAACCGAATAATCCTACAAGGCCTTAAAGCTTGTCTAGACCAAGCAAAGGGAGAGTGGACCGAGCAGCTACACAACGTCCTATGGCTTATAGAATGACACCAAGAACCTCAACTGGATAAACGCCTTTCTCACTTACATATGAAACTGAAGCAGTCATTCCTATTGAAATCGGTGTTCCTCGGGTTGAAGGGTTTATTGAGAACGAGAACAATGAGTTACTCCTTAACATTCTTGACTCGAGGAAACTTGAAAAGAAGCTCGGATCCGAGTAGTGGCTTACAAACAATGAACAGTCCGGTACTTCAACAAACGAGTCCGAATAAGAAAATTCTTAGAAGGAGATTGGGTCTTGAGGAAGGCTATAGTAGCTGGCAAACACCTAGGCAAGCTCGGGGAGTCATGGGAAGAACCATATCGAGTTATTAGAGTCAAACTCGATGTAATTTACAAGATTGAGGATCTCGATACACCAAGGGAGATGAGACCTTGGAACGCAAAAAACCTCCGCCGATATTATATTTAAGTTTTGTTTCCTAGTGTTTGTTTAGCTCTAAATGTTTACTTTTAACAATATAGCATATCCCTTGCACGGGACCTAGAATTTCTTTTAACTAAACTTGACATGTTTACGACCGAACATTCCTGCTCAGAGCTTATCGTAATACTGGGTCCAAGGAATTAAATCAATTGGCATTACAACTCGGATTGCTAAGCTACAATGCTCGGCTCATCAATTTTACTTTTAATCATAGCTAAGCAATTGTCGGCTACGATGATCGAGCAAATGAGTACATCACAACTAAAAATAACTAAGTTACAGTGGTTTTCTTGGATAACTGTTACAACCTGTTATGTGGGTTACAATGGTTAAGTTAAACAAAATCTATGATTCTAAGGTGCAATGCTACTACAGATTAACCGCGAAGAAAGATGGTGGTTGTTACAGTAAGAAAGAAAATTATACTACAACAATACGAGCATAGCAATGATAATATTAGCGATTAATAATATTAAATAAAGTAATGAAACTGTCATTACAATGCGAGGAAAAATTTAAAAGAAAAAAGGGGGGAATTCATTAAGCTTCTTCTTGAGGAGATCGGAGAGGAGAGCTCTACTTCTTAGCTTCATGAAGCTTCTTTGGGGAGCGATTAGCAGAAGGAGATGTGGTTGTAGGAGCAAGGGTAGAAGGATCACCTTCAATATCGACATAGACATCTATGACCTCTTCATAGGCATCCTCACCAACCTCTTTCAGTTCCTGATATTGCTTGTAAGCAATTTGATGATCCACGTCCACTTCATCCTTCCCGACCAGGTAGGGACATATCTCGTCCAACTAAAGAAGGGATAGAAATTCCTTTGAATCTTAAAACTCTTTAAGACCGAGCTGCCGACCCTCATCGAAAGCCCAGGCTCATTCGGACTCAGCAATGGAGGAGAGTCTGTTGATCTTCTCTTCGGTCGAGGACAGTGATGTTAGCAGTCTCCTCGGCCTCCTTGGACTTCTGTAACTCCTGCCGACAAAAAGTTAAAACTTTCTCAGTACGGTCTAGGGCACCTTTGACAAGGAACATATCCCGGTCATAGCTGTTAAACCTGATGGTCGTGTCCTTGACATTCAAGGTAAGACCGCCATAGAGGGAAGTTGGTTGTGTTCATACAAATGAGAATAAGGTTAGTTATCCTAGACCGATCAAAATGATAAAGGAAAAATACAACTAAAAACACAAACGAGCACCAACCTCAGCCAGCTTCGTCATCACTCCGTATACCCTCGCCTCAGTTTATAGCTCCAAGATGCGCTGTTACTCAGATGGAGGGGCAAAATTTTCAACCATTTCAGTACCACCCCCGAATTGGTGACATTTTTAGATACCCTAACATCCCATTGAGGGTCATGGATGTCAGCCATGATTAGTGGAGAGGATGCAGACCGAGTAGTCATAGTTTGGGCAGGAGGAGGAGAGACTTGGACAAAACCCAGGGTAGCCAATACTAAAAGAGGACCAATAGCCAAGCCCTTGGCCCTGTCATGAGAGGGAGTAGGTTTCCTTGGCCTCTTTGAAGCGTCAACAGAAACATCCTTACCTTTCCTCTTTTTGGTGAGGAGGTCGGTCTTTTTCTACATATTGGCATAAGCCTGAACAGCTGACATATCTACATCAAACCGAGGAGAAACTCAATAAAACATCATTGAATGGAAAAGACCTAGAATAAAATGAGACCCCCACCTTGCTTGGCTTCTTGGACCGAGCTGCTCCGGTAAAATTCTTGGTAGAGCAAACAAATACATTACTAGTGGGAGAGAATATGTCCTTAAGAGAGGTATACCAGTCAAACTCCTCTATCGATATCTCGGGCGTTTGACAAAATTTACTATACTTGGGGAACACCCAGTGGATTGGAAAGGGAAAGTCCTCATCCTCGGCTAGAGGACCATTGACAAAAATATACATATTCTTCCATTCATGATTGGAAGAGGAATAGTTGGGGGCACACAAACTTTTCTTAAACTTAAAATAACAAAGACCAAGATTGGCGGGAAATAAAAACATTCATAATCAAGTGAACTAACAAACCCATGTTTTTTTAGTGTTAATTATTTACATTTCCATGAACAATAGTTTAGAAGGCATGCATGGTTCAACTATATGTTTCGTAAAAGAAATTCAGGAAGAGCAATTAATAATAGAGTGAGAATTGCATCTTTCGAAAGAATTTATGAGTAAACGAAATTACAAAGACAGAATACCCAAAATTAAGGACACTTAAGAGCAAATATACTGGAAAATATGATGAAATTGTTGTGAGTTATTTCTAGAAAACTGCTTGAGAGGAAGTGCATGATGTAAACTGTGAATGTCTCTACATGATAATAATGATAAGTTTTAAAGGCAGTAAAGTGATAAATGCCTATATAAGGTTTAAAGGCAGATAGTGTTCCATTAGAAATATGATTAAGAGGCAAAGAACAACAATAGAAATTGACCTATAAAAAATACAAATTGGGCACATAATATTATACAACAAAAAAAACTTTAATTACAGAGTGATACATACCTTACTTGCGGGTTACAAACTCTTCCTGATATGTTTGATCTACTGTGGTTTGTTAACTTAAATATTAATTGTACATGACATTCATGTTAAATACATAATACAATAACTTAAAAATGATTAAAAAATAATATGTACGATTAATTAATAAGCATATCTGCCAATGCTTTAAGAGGTAAGAATAAGAAAAAGTATTAGATCTAATAATCAGAATGCATCTGAATATATCATATATCCACAATTGCGATTGTAGAGTTAAATAACTCCATGGCAATTCATGAAAGTGCTATTGCCTTTGTACATTCACATAACAACTAGGACACACTGGTAAAAGAAGCAAGTTTGTACATTACAAGTACATCTGAACTGACCTACATTTCTTATGAACAGCCGAACAACTATATTGACGAGGTAGAAGCCAGGTATGGTGTTCCCTACCCATACCAACTTGTGGGTAAGGATGAGTCTCTTTTTTACCCTAATCGAGGTGAGTTTGCTATCTCACATAGATCACTTCAAGTAGGTGATAGGATTCCCTTCCCATCAGCCATTACAAGCCTCCTTCATCGGTTCAATCTTTTTCCAGCTATCCTAGCACCAAATTCATGGCACCTCCTTGGAAACATTCTTTGTCTCTCCCATAGGCATCATCTTGATATCTCCACGTGGGTAATCCAACACCTCACTACACTGTGCCACCTCCTTAACTCTCCAGGCCTGTTTTACCTCAAGTTTAAGCAAGGGCTAAAATCTCCACTATATAACCAATCACTAAAAGTGGAAAAACTCGTACATTACAGGTCCCTCTTCCTCATGGAGAGGAACTTCCTTTCCATACCACCTGGTTGGTTCTCCTTACCTATCGTTTAACCACAATCCCCAATTGAAAGAGGAAAAACATAAACTTTATAAGGCCTAGAAAGAACTCCTCATCGTTGGGGCTGATACCGACATGAAGTTAAGCTTACAGGACTTCTCGGTCTCTAATTTTTGCTATGGGTCTCGTCAAGGTTTGTTTTATGTTATTTTTTAATTTTTAGTTAGCATCGTTAATCGGTCTATATTTGACTTGTTGTGATGCTCTACATTTATGGCTGACTTGTCAGAGTACATGGCAATGAATGCAGCTCCTACTTCTCGGCAACAAAAGAGGAAGAAACCAACCAAGGGCAAGCAGCCCAAGAGACCACATGTTAGGGCTACGAGGGAGACTAGGGATGCTGAGATAGCCCTTATTGGCGCCACCACCTCAGTCACCACTGTGACTCATAATGCTCCTCCTCCTCGTTTAGCAACTTCTCAGCCAGGGGTTACTATCCTTGCTTATCAAGTGAACGATCCCCTTGTAGGGCCAATTACCGAGGAGGACTTTGCTCGGCATGCTCCTCATTGTGGCGTCAATCTAACTAACTGAGTGGCTACCAAGATGCTAATGCACCTTGCCACCCCTACTGACTACGACAGGTTGTCTGGCTTTACTGCCATGAAATATCTTACTCAGATGAACTCCCTCTTCATGCAGGTATCACCTTGTACCTAAGCTCCGTCTATGAATTTTTAGCCAAAATTTTCTAACTTTTTTTTCTCTTTTTCTTGCAAACTGTCTTGCACCTCTCTGCTCTCCCTTCTAGCATTGCTCGGTTTGCTTATGAGGAGACCGTGCAAAGAGAGAGGGCTAATGCAGTTGAGGAACGGGGCACCAAGTCAAAGAATGAGCTGAACTTGGTGAAGGACGAGATGGAGAAGGTGCTACAAGCTCATGCTGCACAAGCTGAGAAGGCTCCTCAACAAAAGAGGGAGCTGAGAGAGAAGGTGGGCTCCATCGAGCATAATTTGAAGAACACAGAGGAGACTTACCAATGGCTTCTCTATGATGTCGAGCAACAAACCATCCACAGGTTTAAAGACTCTGAGGAGTCCAAGGTTGCCTTAAAAGAGGAAGGCTTCTATGGCTTCCATGGAGGTGCCAAAGAGTCCAGGAAGTTTCTCTCCAAGGCTGGTCTGGACTCCTTTATCCTAACTTCCTTATGCCCCTCTTTCATGGGGAAGGACCATCTTGAAGAGTCCAAAGAGGAGATCCTTGAAGCCTCTAGAAAGGCAGAGCAGAGGAGGAAAATGGGGCTGGCTGAGGAGGATGTGTTTGATGAGGAGGTAGAAGTAGTAGAGGAGGAGATGGTGCATATTGAGGATGAAGCACTGGTGGACCCAGCTCTTCTTCCCTTATTTTAGCCTACCAAGGAAGCAACCCTGCCCGATCCAAGCAACGCCCTCCTACCTGGAGAGTCAAGCTCTGGGCTCCCCCCAGAAGGCCTTTAAATTATAATTAGTTCTTCTACTTATAATATTTTTTTGCAACTTTTATATGTTCGGTAAGATAGAGGTGTCATCCTTGTCAGTAGGCCAACCAGGCTCCCCGGAACCTATTTTCCACAAGACATTTTCAAGATTAATATTTTACACGTCTTGATAAACTAGGATGTGATCCTTGTCAGTAGGCCGATCAGGCTCTCCAGTAACTCTTTTTTCACAATACTTTCAGAAGTCTTCGGTATTGTACAATTCTTGAGAGGACTGGGAAACCATCCTTGTAACGCCCCAATCCATGAAAACCAATTTGTTACCCCAACATGTAGTGTTACTCTAACAGAACTCTAAGAATCACTATAAATAAAGTAGTCTCTTAATTACTAAGTGCTCAGCCTCCAATAACAATATATCATAACATACCAACATCATCAAATAATCCCACAATGAATACTCAGTATTAAATCCGCGATAAACCGTTTATTCATAAATTCTAAGACGCCAAACAAAATACTCAAATCATTTATTCTGCTAACTATTTCCCCGAACGAGCCACCTCTACATGAGCACCTCACTGAGGATCCACGCCATCACCATTAACAGCAAATTCAGCATACTCATCATCACCTGCGTCACAGAACATAATGAGCCAAGGCCCAGCAAGTAACATCTTTATGCATGGATGCACATGAGTTCATTCCTTAAGAAAACTTTGCCAAAACCTTGTTGGTAGGAATATTTTGGTAATATGAGAGTTAAATAAATCCATGAAAATTCATGCAAGTGCTACTGCCTTTTCGCATTCACATAACACGTATCACACACTGGTAAAAGAATCAAGTTTATATACTGCAAGGATAATAAGCACTTTGGTAAATGGCAGTATTATTGAAGTTTACTTTCATGGATGTGAAAAAGATCTTAACAGTTGCATTCATACAATTTTTGCTATGGTAAATGGCAGAATTTATCAAGTTTCACTACAAGAAAACTAGGTTATAGTGACAAGAAGTATGTGACGATATAATAACTTGTCACTGAATATAGACATTCAGTGATAACAAATATATCTCGTCACAGGTTAAAAGTTTTCGTGACAAGATTTGTAAGTAGTCACAAAAACTTCTATTTTTAGTGACAAAAACAAATTTTTGGTCACAAAAAATTGTTACTAAATAATAATTTAATTTGGCGCAAAATTTTCAATTGAATGTCGCCAATTGACAGTGACCCCTATTTTTTTTGTCACTAAATAGTATTAGTGATATTATTAATTGTCACAAAAATAATTTTTAATTTAAAGAATAATTAAAAATTGGCTTAACATAAAAAAAATCTAAAACCTAATTAATCTTCCTTTGCGCGAACTCCTTTTACGCTTCTACCATTATGCCGCTTTCTTCTTCCCCCCTTCAATTCAGTTCACTGAGATTCTCGCGTTCTGATCTTTCTTCGTGGCTAGTACGTACCGAGCCATCTTCCGCTCCTGCCGTGAAACAACGCCGGTGCCATAAACTTTGATCTCGCCTAATCAGATATAATCTCCGTGGTCCATTCTCTCTGCATCAAGGTAATTTATTTGGTATATTTCTATTTTCTTTTCTCTTTTTCGATTTGGGTTTAGTATTGTTTAGTGGATTGATTTCTAGAGATAGTCTGGCTGTGCTTGGAAGAACTCCACCAATTCTCTTCTAAAAACCCCAAAAGCAACCCCTAATTAACAACATAATTTCTTTGCTATTCTTCTTGCCCTTCTTTTTCTATGAGGTGTAGTAATAGATCATGTTATTGTGGTCTATTGGTGACTTCTTTGTCTTGTTTCTGGTCAAGTGCGGCTATTTCTTAGTTTTAGGAGCTTTATATATAGAACAGATTCTTTTAGCGTATTTGGGTAGGAGCTAATTCTTGGAAATTTTGCTTTGCATGTTTCCTAATCTGGTGCAATTTCTATGTGCCTTTTTATTCTTGCTGATTATACTTCTCATATTACAATTTCCTAATTTAAAATTTTTTATTCTGTTATTTGTTTTTTTTCAGCTGCACTGACTCTGTTTGATTGGAAACACTTTAAACATGACTCTTTCTGCTTAGCCATCACAAGGTTAGCTAATGTTTTCCCATGATTTTTTTTATTTGTCGTTATATACCTTTTCCAGGCTCTCATGTTGTGATTATACAAAAAAAACTATGTTGTTTATGTTATTATGCCCACACATTTTTGTTTCCAGTTCTATTTGTGCTTTATCTATGTGTTTTACACACTGGATATCATTTTTCTCTCATTGTGGTTATGAACAAGATGATGGCCTACTTATTTGTATTTATTCATGCTTGCATTTTATTGTCCTCTGATTTGTACATCTTTCATTTGATGTCTTTGTTGCAGTTGGAAAGTTTACTCTTTGTTGCAGCTGCAAAGTTTACTTTTTGTTGCAGCTGGAAAGTTTACTCTTTTAGCTGCAATAGGTTATCGCGAGCCTCCAATACCGATAAGTATTTGTCGAAAGTCATACCGAGCATAATAGTCTTTCCTCCAAAAGGTAAATTTTGAGATTCCATTTCATTAGGCATCATGATATCATTTAATGATCTATCCAATGCTAACTTAAAGAATTAGTGGTTCCAGTCGTAAACGAGATCCACTCAACAGGATTCAATATTTATACCTCACAAATGGTATAGGCTTAGCCTTAGCCTCTAATGTTTTCTTATTACTTTGAGATTTTAGTTTTATTATCTTGTTGTGTTTGTTCTCTGTTTTTATTGTGCTATTAAGTATTATTTAACGTCCTTCCAAATAGTAATGAGAACAACAATTATATATTGTTTTAACATGTGCAAGGTAGATGGAATATTTACTACATGTCTTCAATACATTGGAGTACATCTTATCAAGTGTTCGACCCTTTTTAGATTGTGGTTGTGTTTTTGGATCTTGGTGGCTCTTTATTAGTCTGCAGCAGTAGAGCCACCAAGATCATTTTGGGCAAGATGCTCTTTATTAGTCTGCAAGCAAGCGTACCAAGATCGCTCACAAGGTTTTGCGGCATTTTCCATTAAAGTCAAGGCTCCAAAGGTTATTCATGTCAAAAAAAATTGCTAAGGAGATGAGATGGCATAAAGATAAGTGCACTGATAATGATGACGTAATGAGACATCCAAGAGACTCAATAGCTTGGAAATCGTTTGATGAACAACATCCGTCATTTTCTGCAGATTGTAGGAATGTTAGGCTCGGTCTTGCAAGTGATGGGTTCCAACCTTATGGAAATATGAGTGCATCTCATAGTATTTGGCCAGTGGTTCTAGTTCCGTATAATTTGCCGCCATGGATGTGCATGAAACAGCCTTACTTCATGATGACACTTTTAATTCCTTGACCAAAGTGTCCAGAAAATGACATTGATGTGTATCTAAAACCATTAATTGAAGAGTTACAAGACTTATGGGAAGATGGAGTACATGCATATGATGCTCATACACAACAAAATTTCAAATTACGTGCTGCTGTTTTGTGGACAATCAATGATTTTCCAGCGTACGGAAATTTATCAGGGTGGATGACGAAAGGAAAATTAGCATGTCCTTGCTGCCATAAGGATACTTCTTCACTTTCCATACGTAGCGAGTTATGTTACATGGACCATCGACGGTGGTTGCCATTTGTGATGGCATGTCAAACAAAACAAGTATTTTATGTAGAAGACATTACCAAAAGTGATTGGCTTGTCATCGTTAAGACAAATCCACGTGACCTATACAACATGCCACCAAAAAATGATGCAAGATTAGATGATTCTGATGTTGACTCTTCTTTGAATGAAGAAGATGCGTACCAGGAAGAGGAGTTCCATTGCACTTTTGATATGTCTCAATCCTTAGACAAAGGTGACATCAATGTCACCCTTACTAGGGATGATATAGAGCCCAAGTTTGTTGGCATCAATGCAGTTGATTACATGGAGAATACAACTTCTGAAAATTTTATTAATGATAGTTCAGATGATGAAGACATGACTGATGGATTGCATAATGTAGATGATAATTATGATGTTGGATTTTCGTCTAGTGGATATATTTCTGATGAATAAATTATCATTTTATTTTTTTGTGATTCTAATACACCGTTACTAGAAATAGCAAATTGGCTTTAAACCTTTTTACAGTACATGGCCACAAGAGGTAAATGTGGACGTGTTGGTGGGCAAGAACAGGTTCTAGGGAGAAGAAATGTCCAACGAATAAGTAAAGAATTCGTGGAAGGTGATGAAGCTACATCACCATTAAAGGCCACTTCAACTCAGCTGCAACAACAACATTGGGAGACACAAAGACAGCTGAAAAGGCCACTTCTTAACTCCAATAGACAGCTACAGTACTTAGAATCTCAAAGACCAAAACAACTACAAGTAAGGACTCAAAAGCAGCCGCTGCCACAGATTATAGAGGCACAAAGGCAAACAGTGCAACCACAAGATGAGGGTCAAAATCAGCCTCCAATATTGTCTCAAAGTCCAAGGCAACAAGTGAGCAAAAGACTACCCCAACTAAATCGCGAAACTCAAGTCGAACATCAAAGTGGAGATTCAATTTCTCAACGAAGCAGTGCAGGTATAAACGAACATATACAATTTTCATAGATTACTATATGTATTGCATTATACATATATTAAATCATGATTATGGTTCTTATTAGACTCTTGTAGTTTTAAAAAAAAACTTGTAAGAGGGAAGTACAATTGTACTAAACTTGATTTGAAGACTACGAGTGTTGGAGGCAAACAACTTGAAGTTACAATTCCTGATGATATACTTAGGCCAGTGGGTGATAATGCTAGAGATCTTGTCAATTTTTTTGGGTTAACCATTAGAAGTTTTGCGACATTAGCGGTGGATACTTGGCAATGAATAATTAATTAATTTTTTAAGGTAATGAATAATTAATTTTTTAACATGTTTTTTAATATATATAATTTATGTAAGAGCTGATTTGCTATCAATAGGACTAAGCTTAAGACCAAGCACACTTGTGGAACCAAGTCCTATGCTGAGATTGAGGAATTAACAGTAAATTTCTTTTAATAAATGAATGTTTGTTTATATATTTGTATTTTTTTTTGTTATTGTATCAAACTTGAATATATATGACTTTAAGTACTTTATGTATATAGAGGGATCCTATCACTGGAGAGAAGGCGCCACCTGATGAAGTATGGCTCAAACAACATACCAAGAAAGCTCAAGATGGGGAATTATGTTGGTCTGACCCTAAATCTAAGGGCATCCATGTAAGCACAATACAAAATTTGAATACTTTTTGAATAACTTAAATTTTTTTGAAGACTTTAATGTGTTCTAACTTATTTTTCATAATTAATATATATAGGAGCAACTACAAGAACTTGTCATCCAACAAACCCAAGATGACGGATCACATATGACAAGGGATGATATGTTACTTCATGTGCTCAGTGAAAAATCTGGTTATTTTCGTGGAAAAGGAGCAGGAAAAAAGCCTCCAAGCAAG
This sequence comes from Euonymus europaeus, assembly GCA_963580455.1. Classification (NCBI taxonomy): domain Eukaryota; kingdom Viridiplantae; phylum Streptophyta; class Magnoliopsida; order Celastrales; family Celastraceae; genus Euonymus; species Euonymus europaeus. The sequence continues at coordinate 11,063,708 of OY756969.1, forward strand.
AGGCTTAGACAAGAAGACGTACAAGAACAAGTTCTAAGGGCTGTTGACCTAGCTAAGGAGGCCATGATAGGGGAAATTACAGAAAATATGATTGAAAGAGTTAGACAAGAAGTACGGGCTGAGCAAAGTTTCGAGACTCGTGCAGAAATTCGAGCTGAAGTACAAGAAGAACTGAAGGTGGAGATTCGATCGCAAATGCAAGCTGAGTTTGACGCTATGTTTCAAGAACGTATGGCTGCATTTTTTGGTTCCATGTCGCAATCAAAAGGATGATTTCAATTAACATATATAAATCAGGTATTTCCTACTTCCTATTTCCTATAATGATCTGAAATACTTTATGAGATAAAGATGGAAGCTCAAGCTGGGAGTGCCCTATAGTGAGGGGCCAGTAGGCCCGAGCATACGTATTGTTCTTGTTAGACCTGTTTTGTTGCACAGTTCTACTATCTCTATCAGAACCTTTTTTATAAACCATCTCCATATAACCTACTATACTAGTAATTAGTGGAGATGCTTTATAATATAGAAATAACCATAGAATCTTCCATTATGGGCCTTTGACTATGTGATGAGCAAATGATTCAGTTTGTCAGAGGAACCTACTATTTCTGGTGCCTATGGTCTACAATTTTGCTGAATAAATTCCCTTGTGATGATGGCATGATACAATACATCATACATTTGAGTTCTACTGTTTACATTTTTTTTACTTTTAAGTCTATTGATTTTGCTAATAATGACAGTTTTTTTATTATTTAAATTTAGTATGTGTTAGCCAAAGTGCACTTCTAGCAATCCAATGCATCTAATTATAATCTATGCGAATCATTATTTGGATATTTGGAGTTTTGTCATAAGATTTGTTATTATTTTCTATTTGAAGTGTGAAGTAATTAGTAGTTTAATATATTTTTTTCTTAATGGTGAAATTTGCAGGTATGTTATAAGACGGGTTCTCAAGAACCATGAAGTCATTCACTCTGATTGGATGTCTCCAGGGCTCAAGATATCAACAATATTTTGCCACAAAAATGAAACTACACTAGCTATATAGTACTAGATATATATTCTTACTCTGATCTCTTTGCCAATTAATTAACATTAGACTTATTCTAAATTTTCTTTTAGAACTTGACAGAAATATTACAAATATTATATGACAATTAGTATGTTTGTTTATCATCTTAATTTGTGGCATGAATATTGAAGTAAATTTTTATTTATTTAATATATATATATATGTCTTCAGTGACAAGTAACAATACATTACTCGTCACTAAATGATATGATTCTATGATCAAAATACTTTTTAGAGATGACATAGAGTTGTCACTAATAAATGTTTATGTCACAACAACTGTACCTTGTCACTGATGGTCGCCGTTGGTGACAATAAAACTTGTCACAGAATGTACTACTATGGTCACTATTGCATTTCACAAACCACGTTCGTAACACAATATAGTGACGAGGATATCCCTATTTGTGACGACTACTATTGTCACAAAAAAACTTTCCGTGACAAGTATTACCATCACAAAAACATTTGTTTTAGTCACACCTAATCCCGTCACTAAAGCTTATTTGTGACAAAATTGATCGTCACTGATGTTTGTTTATTAGTGACGCGTCATTATTCTTGTCACAAAACTTTCAGTGACACTCACATATGTGACGGAACAGAGTCGTCACTAACATTGTCACTAAAACGTTTTTGTGACGATAAATATACTTTCAGTGATGACTTTTCTTGTCACAGAAACCTTGTTTTCTTGTAATGTTTTCTGACATGTATAACAGACTTGTGCAAATGAAACAAATAATATACATGCCGTGTAAGTTTTTCCTCATTGGACACACCAATTGATGACTAATAAACCAAGTAACCCAAGTAACGAAAGCTGAAAACAATTATGGTACACATCAGGGATGAAAGCTTACATATTCGATATGTAAACAACGTATTTATTTGTTCCTAATGATTTTGTTTATTTTTTTTACCGATAGATTATCAATGGATTTTCATTTTTTTTAACTTTTTTATCGACGGATAAATTAGCGACGGATTAAAATCTGATGAAAATAAATTTCGTCAGTATTTGATTAGCGACGAGCGTTTTACCGACGGAACAAATTCCGTTGACAATCAATATTACCGACGGAAAAATTCGTCGATAATCTGCGAAATTCTTGTAGTAAACGAAGAACGAACATCAATCATGAAAAATGAACGTAAGCAAAAATGTCCAATCAAAATTAGAGAATTGCAAAAATCTATACAGTCAAGATCCGTTGAAAAATGGAAATATGAAAATTCAAACTATAAGCACACATGATGTAGGGAAAATAGAAGACCTGTACAATTTTTATTTTATTATAAGAGGTTGGTAAAATCTAATGCAGAGAAGATAAATAACATGGTCTGTCAATGCATTTAGAGGTAAAAACGAGAATAGGACAATGGATTTTAGAATTGGAATGATGCTGAATCGTTAACAAATCCCCTATTATAATTGCAGAGTTAAATAAATTCATCAAAATTCATGCGAGTGATGTCACCATCGGTATAAAAATCGAGCTTATATACTGCAAGGATGATGAACGCTATGGTAAATGACAGCATTTATAAAATCTTCTTTCATGGATGTGTATCCCAACATGGGCAAGAAGAGAAGCCCACCGCAAGAGAATGTTTTATTGTACTAAAAGGAAGTTTTAAAAACCCACTGCAAGATAAAATTTTACTATTCTAAAAGGCAGTGTTTATAAACTTTAGTGTGTATCTCAAAATGAATAAAAACAGAAAATAGTTGGAGTGTTATAAAGTTGAATGAAGTCAGAATTCAAAGAAACAGAAAAATTAAAAAGGGCAATTAGTACTATTCAACAGGAAAAATAACATATTTGTGCAATCGCTTTGAGACATTAAAACAGTCCAAAAGAATAGCAAATGTTCAGGATTCACATCTCTTGATATTAAGCAAGCTTCGTAAAAGAAAAAACATCTCGTATGATGGCACTTGATCAAAAACTTGATTGAACCCAAACTATATATGTTGGCTTCTACTGAAATAATACATACGGGAACTTTGCAAGAACCTGTCACAGGAGTTATTCTTCGGCTCATAACTGCAAGTCCCAAGAGACTAAGAAAGCTATCACCTTCACGGTGTTGGGCATCTCTGGTGAAGCTAATAGTCCATGAAAGCCCAAAATGGGTAGTAGAGAAATTGTCACTTACTCTTTTAGTTGTTTCCTACTTTTAATTTTTTGATCCAACACACTACCACCCTAATAACTCTACTCTGGGCATGCCCAAATCATCTTATGCCTACCCTAGATCAAATACTGTTATTTCTTATCCTTTCCTTACTTGTGTTGCTACAAGACCAATTCAACATTGTCATTTACTAATTTATGCCGTACATAATGAAGACAGAAGAGACTACGCACTGTTTAAGCAACGATAGCACAATAATCAGCTACGTAAAAACAAAATAAAACTAAAACCACATAATGAAGTTGAAAGAGGGTAAACACAGTTTGAGCAAAGTTAGTATGACAAACAGTAACGAGTAAACCAAAAAAAAAAGGAGAGAAAAAGAACGCAAAGGTAGCAAAACGAACATAGACTGAAAGCCAGAAATGATCACATAATAGCAAGCTTAGCCTTACCAATTGCAGGTAGAATAAGCTCGAGAATAGAGAGGCTGTGCAGTGCAGTTGTAGCAACATAGTTGACAAAGTTAAAGCCTAACAAAAACCAATTCGCATGGAGGAAGTCCAATCAAGAGATGTGACTTGATGGTTGACTAGATTCATGAACCACAACAGATTTTTGGTGCACTCGTGTTAATAAAAAGGTTGCTGCAAACTCGCGGATACCGTCGCACAGAAAAACAGCTAACCACGCACGTTTCTCTCAGAGAAAAAAAGTATACGCCATGATACAAAAAAAAACAGGCGTATGCGACCCAGACAATGACGTGTATCTTCGAAGTAGACGACGTCAATTTGCTTCAATGATTCTTGTGTCCCGACAAACCACTGACGGAAGTACGAAATTGACAATGAACTAGTCGGCAAAAGCGTGGAAAGCCACCAAGTATATATATATGAACTGTTACAAACCTATGCCATGCTCTATTTTTGCATCATTATGTAACATTTTATATTTTAGGTTACGGTTTTTTATTATATGTTTTAAAAAAATAGCTTAAATTTATTTTATTATCATTTTTTATTATTTAATTTTTTAACAAATATTTATTGGTTGTTATGCATGTTGATTAATCAAAACTACTTCCAAATCAAAAATCTCTTTCATTATTGTGGTAGGCAAGAAAATTATTTTAAGATTTTTAAATAGAGGATTATAGTCCCCTTTATTTTCAACCACTCTAAAATTTGTGACTTGATATATCACTCCCTCTTTTAATGTTGATTTGAACACTTCAATATGATTCTTGCAGATCAGAGCATGCATCATCATATGATGCAGAATTATATGTGTTATATATTAGTTGTTAGTAAAGCACAAACATTATAAATCTCATGTGTCGAATTATTTGCATACCTTTTCATCTAGGAGAATCATGTTTGTGCTTATAAACTCTTTGATCTTGATATTCATAGAATCCCATAGCCTAATAAGCCTGACGTATATATTCCAGTTGATCTTGGTTTGATCAATTTCACATAAGTTGTTTTTTTGTGATTTTTTATCAAATGATTTGTAATAGAAGTTGTTTGTGTGTGGGATGTGTGGATGATCCAATTGTATGTTGTATTTATAGGGTTGTATTGAATAAAATTTTATATAACGTGTTTAATGTTTGTTGACCAAATTAATTGTTTTTATTTTGAGTTTACTATTTGATGAATGAATGTACAATATGAAGTGTACGTGGGGCAAGTGATTTGTGAATGGGTTGACTAAATTCATGGATTTATTAAATTTATAAACATTTTTCTATTGATGAAATTCATCGTATTAAATTTAGTTAATTTTCTTATGGGAAATCTACTTTGATATCATAGGAGGTCGTGCAAGTTGGATTGACCACATTCACTTTTTTTTTTCTTTTAGATAGTACTAGGTATACAAAGAAGATATACCCCTAATGATACATAATCTACGTGGTTTGCAACATGGACATGCTGATTCATTGGTTTTAAAATTTACAATGTCAAAAAGGATGTGACTTGCTGGATCAATTTTGACCGCAAAAAGCATTAACTACACCACCTTTTAACCACAGTTACGTTGGTTACCACAATAACGTTTCCCGAGGTAAGCTGAAACCCATTTGATCAAAAGCTTTTTCAAATCATCCCGGCTTCTCTCTTGCTTCTAAAGCGCTGCGCAATGATTTTCAGAGAAGAAGTATCGCATCTTGCCGTGAAGTAATCTGAACAGCTTCAGTCCATTAAAAGGTACAAAAATCACTATTTTTACAGTATTTGGTGCAATTTTTTGAGCTTTTCTTTTTCATTGTTATATAAGTGGAACTTCATAACTCCATAATCAAAAACCCCAATGTTTTAAATCGATTGCATGTCATATTCGAAGAAAGATTGATTGGTGATCATGAAGATAGTTATAGAGGCTTTCCTCGTTCTTAGACTGATTATGATTGACTTTTACGATCATTACATTGATTGCCTATCAATGTTTTACTTGTTTTATTTGTTTTTTGTCGAAAAAATTTCATATAGGAACTTTGTGATTGATGAAGTTCAACTGTAACTGAATGGACAATGGGATTGCTATGCTTATGTATAAACATATTCAATACAAGACCCCTTTGATTTTTATGTTTGTGTGTGTAATGTATTTACCCTTATTAGATATATTGACGAGGTTATGTATTAGTTGCCTCCTATTAGATTTATTTATAAACTGCACAATGGGATTGGCATGCTTATGGCATTATATAATCTGGACAATATGGACTTACAAATGTAATTGATATGCTCATGACATTGTAATTTAGGAATTTATGACATTGTATAAACATATTCAATATATTTAAACTTATTACCTAGGCATAGTTAGCTCACTCATATTACATTAGTTCATAGAAATATTGCATTGTAACTACTTCATTGTTATTTAGATTGCCAAAGATAGTTTGTCACAAAAGAAAAAACTTGCAAAGGCATCTGTCAATATTAAATCTTCTTCAGTGAAGAAAGTTTGGAAAATGTAGTTCAAGTCTAATATTGGTGCAGTAAGAACACTACTCAGAAGCCTCAAATTAAAGAACAAGCATTTGACTTTCCTCAAGAAGACTCCTTTCTGTTTTTTGTTCAAGAAACTAATGCATCAAGATCACCAAGATTTGAAGTTTAAAAATAATGAGAGCATAATATGTGACATTATCAGATCGTACGACAAAAGCAGAGGTTGCTTCAGAATCGGAACCAAAAACCTACAATTGAATGACACCGACGTTACACTAATATTTGGTGTTGTTTCCGTTGCCAGGAATATGAAAATCAAGAGAATGGCAAAACCAACGATGAATGTTTTTGTCAATAAAAGATTTGACGAAATTCCCACCATGAAGTCAACAAACATCGAGGCAACACTAGAATTAGCAGTTTTTGGTGAATCAGATACAGATGCTAAGGATGTAGCTCAATTGCTTATGCTCTACGCTAATCTGAGACTATTTTTCTCTACCAGAGCTGACCACATCCCATGGGCAACTATGTTCAAGATTTGGATGATGCCAAACGATACAACTGGACGAAAGCCATTTCAGATCATTTCCTTGAGTCGATCAAAAAGAATCACACTCAACCGCAAAAGGTTATAGGATGTGTATCTTTGTTGTCGGTGAGCAACTTTTTCCAGACTTATAAAGTATATGGTATATAGTAAACACATTTTTTAATATTATTATATGAACTAACCAATTGTCTTACACTTCTTTGTAGTATTCGAAGGAACAAAGGTTTTCCCCTAGTCAATGCAAAGCTTTTTCCTCATTTCCTAAAGTGGGACATAAGTGTACTGTGAAAGGATTTTAAGATAAAATTCATGGACAACTTCAAGGGGAAGAAGGTAAAGGCATTTTTATTTCCATATACTACATGTAAATATTTTGACATCGAATGATGGTTGTCAAAATATGAGACAATTTCATTGCACTGAGGGTGATAATGCAATATTAACATTATTATGACATTGTAGTTCGCTATTATTGCATTGTATAATTACTGTTAACATAATATTTATCACCAAATCACTTTTCTTTGATGATCTTAGGTAGCACATGTAATTGATGAGGAGTTGCTGATGACTGAAAAGGAAACCGAAGCGATAAATGCTCAACAAGCAATTTCAATATCCGAATGCGAGGGACGAACACCATGTATTAGTTCAAACGAAATCATTGACGGAACCACTGGTTCAAGAACTCCATCATCACATTACCATAGAGAACAACAATTTGATAGTGACAGCACCCCAATTATTGGGCACCACACGCTATTTGATGTTGAAATTGGTGCGACATCTAACCTCAATGTAGAAAAAAGTTCAAAAGAAAGATGACGGATAAGTTGCGCTGTAGTGTGGGAAAATTCAGGTACACCATATTTCCTATCTTTTGCGCAGGAAATTGTAGAACTGCCAACCACTAGACCCTCCTATTTTGGACTGCAAGGAAAAAGTCTGGCTTCATTACAATTCCATGTTGTCAATAAACAAAAGAAGCAAAGAGCCGTATTAGAAAGACGCGGAGAAAATGGTAAATATTTGTCAACATTAACTATGTGTTTGAAACAAACACTACACACTGACTATTTTTTGACGTGAACTTGTTTTTAAGGTTGATTATTGTGATGGAATCTTCCATACACTCGATCAAAGTCAAGCCTAGAACCCAAAAAATCAGACAGCAATCTGACACATGGTTTGTCTTATTTTGCACAGTGTGTCACGCCCCGTTTCTGGAGACGCGACTGGGTGCTCTCTCCGCACCCTTCCTAGGTCACTAGTGTGAACATCCGGGATCAACCGGAAATCCGGCGGCACCTCCCCATATATCGGAGAGTGCCCACCTGCATCAGAAACGCAGCAACAACAACATCACACTAGCAACCTAGCAAACCTAGGCCTCGGGCCTCAACCGCATGCAATCCTGACCCTAGGCCTCAGGCCATCCACTACCAGCATGCACAAACTGATGGCATCACATATAAATCAACACACAGATTTATGAAACATCAAATATAACCATAAATCAACATCTACATCCACATACAAACACCACCGTGCCAAATGGTTAAATTCTCTCAACATAGATATACTACGTACTCCCACATGCATAGAGTATATCTCTAGCACCCTATCCTATCCAGGGCCATCCATGTCATGCCCTGCTCACTGATCCGCACCACCAGTACCTGTACCAGTGTCTCCTGTGGAAGGAAGAAAGTAAAGGAGTGAGCTAGAAGCTCAGTAGGGTACAAGAGTATATAAGAAGTAAGGCCAAACCAATCAAAAGGACAATGCACCAACATGTATCTACAACATGCACATATACTCAACAAGCACATATAACATCAATCCAAGTAATCCCCTCACCCTGGGCAATCAACAATACTACCATGTCTCATACATGTAGCATCCAACAGGGAGCAAACTCAACCACAACAATGCTCCTGGAATTACCTGGTTGCGTGAACCTATCACGCCCGCACATAGCCAGCTAGGTTGCTCTCCAACCTTCGCCCAAGTGCGTTACCCCAACATAGAGTTCACGTGACCTGGTGGCAACTCACTTTACTTGTCATCCCTCCATGAGGCTTTCAAGGAACCTAAGAGTCCCCGAGTCCATACTCGAGTCCCCCATGCATCTCTAATGCAATTATGCAATGTCATGCCGAATAGATATATATATATATATATATATATATATATATATGAACATCCTACATATATACATATATAACTACCGTGATGCATGAACGGAATTCAACTCGTGCCCGTATGAGACGAAACACACAAATCGGGTCATGCATACAATCCACAATCAACAATTAACCACACATTGGCTCGTTTCCCCTTAGAAGCAATTAAGGTGGAAACAAAACAAAAGGACCAATGAAGAATCGAAACGCTATTTAGAAAGGAGAACGGACGATAGAAAAGAATCGGTTAGGAATCCCTACCTCAATCGAGCACAATCACCTCAAATACCAAATTAGGGTTTCGAACCCTCATTTCTCCCGAACATATCGATTCACATAATCGAACTCACAATATCAACCAAAACATACCACATTATCCCTACTAATAACAATCAATCAAGAAAAATCGAAATACTTACCTTCTCTCTCTAGAATTCTCTTTCAAAAGCTTGTTCCAAAGCCCAATCCAAATCTTACTCCAAACTCCCAACTAAACGTACACATAGGTCCACAAACAAGTCTATATCAACATATCTAAACCCTAGATATCAACTCCAACCAAAACTAACAAGATCTACTAAAGCCTAGAAATGGAAAAACGAAGAAACTTACCTCCAAGGCTTGAATCTTCCTTGAAATCTCTCTAAATCTCCAAAACCAAGCTTCAAACACAGAGAATCACCTCAATATACTCTTCTCTCTCTAGAATCGTCACTCTCTCTCTCTCTAGAATTGAAACATACCAGAAATGGGTCTAAAATTCATCGCTAGAGGTATTTGAAAAACACGGGTCGCGCCTAGGCGCTACCCCGGGCGCCTAGGCGCGCTAGCCTTAACAAAAATTTCTTCAGGCGCTGCATTGGGCGGAATCTTGTGCGTGCAGGTTTTTCCGCCCAGGCGGGCGCCTAGGCGCCCCTGCGCCTACTCCGGTTCGCTCACCTGCTGGACTGGGCGCTGCGCCAAGGCGCCCTGAGCTGCGCCCAGTCCAGTGCCTCTTCTTTTTGGACTCTGCTCTCCCTGCTGGATTAGGCGCCCATGGGCGTACCATTGCACATGCCTAGGCGCACACCGCCTAGGCGTGCTGCTCTGGCGCCTAGGCGCGCCAGCTTCTCTTGTTTTCTTCATTTCCAGCCCCTTCACTATACTAGGCGCAGCGCCTAGGCGCCCCCTGGTGCGCCTAGTCCAGTTTGTTCCCCTGTGTGCAAAACTCAAAAAATTCCAAAAATTTTGGGTCGGGGTTTCACATCCTTCCCCCTTAATAAAATTTCGTTCCGAAATTTACAGCACACGTACCTGAATCTCTGAACAATTCCGGGTACTTCTCCTTCATTCTGGATTCCAACTCCCAAGTTGCTTCTTCAACCCCGTGGTACATCCACATCACCTTTACCAATGGAATCACACTCGACCTGTTCACTTTGTTTTGTCGATCCAAAATCTTCACTGGTTGAAGAGTGTAGCTGCCGTCTTCCTCAACTTCCAACGTAGTCCAATCTATCACATGCGACGGATCCGGCTCATATTTCCGAAGCATTGATACATAGAATACATCGTGAATCTTCTCAAGCTTCGGTGGAAGTGCCAAACGGTACGCCACCGGTCCAACTGTCTCGAAAATCTCAAATGGCCCCACAAATCTCGGTGCTAACTTCCCGTGCTTGCTATATCTCTGAATTGCCCGTCTTGGACTAACCTTCAAGAAAACCTTATCGCCTACGGCGAACTCCAAAGGTCTCCTCCGGTCAGCATAAGACTTTTGTCGACTCTGAGCGGTGATCAACCGCTTCCGAATCTCATCAACTCTCTCTCGAGCTTCTTTGACCATCTCCGGTCCTGAAACAACCTTCTCACCAACCTCTGCCCAACACAAAGGTGACCTACAAGGCCTCCCGTAGAGCGCCTCGTAAGGTGCCATCCCGATACTACTTTGGAAAGAGTTGTTATACACAAACTCTGCCAAATGTAAGTACCGATCCCAACTTCCTCCAAAATCAACTACACATGCCCGTAGCATATCCTCCAAAACCTGTATGGTTCTCTCACTCTGTCCATCACTCTGAGGATGATAAGCTGTAGAGAAATCCAACTTTGTTCTCAATGCCTCCTGTAAACTACTCCAGAATCTACCTGTGAATCGCGGGTCCCGGTCCGACATAATAGATAATGGAATTCCGTGAAGTCCCACAATCTCCTTGACATACTTAGTACTCAAGGTCTCCAACGAATCCGTTTGTTCATGAGTAAAAAGTGTGCAGACTTGGTCAATCTGTCCACTATCACCCAAACCGTGTCATGTCTCCTCTGAGTCATTGGCAACGCCGTCACAAAGTCCATAGTGATCTTCTCCCACTTCCATTCCGCTACTGGTAATGGTTGCAACAATCCAGCTGGTCGCTGATGCTCTGCCTTCACTTGTTGACAAGTAAGACACTTCATCAAAAATCTAGCAACATCGGCCTTCATACCCTTCCACCAAAAACTCTGTCTCAAGTCTCTGTACATCTTCGTACCCCCTAGATGCATAGCAAACCAAGAATGATGTGCCTCCTTCAGAATCTCTTGTCTCAACTCATCATCATCGGGAACCACTAACCTTCCCGCATATCGTACTCCACCATCATTTCCTCGAACCCATCCAAGACTCTCATCAATCATATCAAATGTATGATCTCCATTCTGTGCATCTATAACCTTCTGAAACATCATAGGTCTCGAAGTCATAGAACACAAATGTACCTTTTCCTCTTGCTCTCGCAACTCTAATCCGAACTGGTTGATTGTCTCCACAATCTCCCACTCATGCATGAATAAGCTAGCAACCCTCTGCTTCCTACTCAATGCGTTCGCAACTACATTCGCTTTACCAGGATGGTATTGCAAATTAAAATCAAAATCCTCCAAGTACTCCATCCACCGCCTTTGCCGTAAGTTCAACTCTTTTTGGGTGAACAAGTACTTGAGGCTTTTGTGATCCGAAAACACCTCAAACGTCTCTCCGTATAGATAATACCTCCATTGCTTAAGTGCAAATACTACTGCCGCCAACTCCAAATCATGCACCGGATAATTCCTCTCATGTGCCTTCAACAACTTCGAGCCATACTCTATCACTCGGCCTTGCTGCATCAACACACAACCCAACCCAACTCCAGATGCATCGCAATACACAAGGTAGCCAACATTCCTCTCCGGAACAACTAACACAGGAGGTGTTGTCAACCTCTTCTTCAATTCTTCAAATGCGGCCTCACACTCGTCTGTCCATACAAACGGTGTGCCATTCTTTGTGAGCTGCGTCATCGGCAAAGCAACTCTCGAAAAATCCCCAATGAATCTTCGGTAGTATCCTGCCAATCCTAGGAAACTCCGGATCTCAGTCACATTCTTCGGTCTCTCCCAATTCAAAACCGACTCAACCTTGGAGTAGTCAACCGCTATGCCTTCTTGAGTGATCACATGGCCTAGGAACTTCACTTCCGTGGCCCAAAATTCACACTTACTCAATTTGGCATACAGTTGATTTTCCCTCAACGTCTGTAACACTACCCTCGAGTGTTCCTCATGTTCTTCCTCCGTAGGAGAATAAATCAATATATCATCAATAAACACAACTACAAACTTGTCCAAAAACGGTCGAAGAACCCTTTGCATTAGGTCCATGAATACCGCCGGGGCATTGGTCAACCCAAACGGCATCACAAGGAACTCATAATGCCCATAACGAGTTCTAAACGCTGTTTTCTGCATATCCTCATCCTTAATCCTCAACTGATGATAACCCGACCTCAAGTCAATTTTAGAGAAATGCCTAGCACCTCTCAATTGGTCAAACAAATCATTGATCCTAGGCAACGGATACTTATTCCTCACTGTAACCTTATTCAACTGCCTATAATCAATACACATCCTCAAACTTCCGTCTTTCTTCTTGACGAACAACACCGGTGCTCCCCACGGGGACACACTCGGTCTAATGAACCCCAAATCTAGCAACTCCTCTAATTGAGAACTCAACTCCTTCAACTCTGCTGGAGCCATCCGATACGGCGGAATCAAAATTGGCTTGACATTCGGATGCATCTCAATAGCAAAGTCAATTTCTCTCTTCGGAGGTAATCCCGGAAACTCCTCCGGAAATACATCCATAAATTCTTCCACTACCCTAATCATGGTAGCTACATCTCCCTTAGGAGCCGAAGTCACCAAACATGTGACTCTACAATCTTGGTACGAAGGATTTTCCAGGAAATGTGGGCATGGAATCCCCTTCGATCCCCTCAACCGAATCACTCCTCCCTCGGGTACTCTAAGAGTAATCTTCCTCTCCCAGAAATCAAGCAACCCTTGGTGCTTCGTCAACCAATCAACTCCAAGATTCACATCAAAATCCTGGAAATCTAATACATACAAGTCGGCTTTCAGAGATATTTCTCCAAACCGACACTCACAACCAAACACCACTCCTTCCAACGTGGTGAAGTATCCGAATGGTGAGGATACCGTGAACATTCGTCTTATTGGCAAAATCTCCACCTCTAGTGCGTGTGCTAACGAACTAGTAATGAAAGATGAGGTAGCCCCAGAATCAAACAAGACTCTTGCCCAACAATTAGAAATCAAGAAGGTACCTCCAATGAAATTTGGATGCTCCTGCGCCTCCTGATGACCCAATGCAAAGACACGTCCCTCCATCAGTGCATTCAGCTGCTGCCGTGGTTGACGAGTCTCACCCCGCCCTCTTCCTCTCGTTGGAACATTGGAAGGAAGAGCCGGAGGCGGTACTCCCGGTATGCTCTGCTGCTGGGCTCTCTGGTTGCCCTCCGGACACTCACTCTTTCTGTGACCCAACTTGCCACACCCAAAGCACATAAACCCCTGAAGCTTGCACTCACTTGCCTTGTGCCCCTCTTTTCCACACTTGAAGCATGTCATCTTACTCCATGGTAGTCTTGGGCCCTTGCCTCGGTCCACTCTCTGTTGACAAAAATCCATTCTCGGTTTCTTGTGGCTACTACCACCACCACTACTACCCTCACTCACTGGACGCTTCCTCTGAGCTTCACTTTTCTCACTCAACTCAAAATCAAGAGCCATCTCCACTGTGTCCTGATATGACACCACCCTAGTGGCCATCACCATTCTACCAAGACTCGGAAGCAATCCATCTCGGTACCTCACTGCCTTTTTCACATCCGTTGGAGTAAACTCCTTCCCATACCGGTATAACTCCTCAAACTCTTGGTGTACTGAGACACCGTCATCTCTGATGTCTGCAATAAATCCAAGAACTGTTTGGCCTTCTCCGTTTGCAGAGGCCTTGGCACAAACTTCTGCATATACAACTGCTCAAAAGAGGTCCAAGTCAGCTCATTCCGTCTCTGACCCATGGACATCTACCATTCATAGGCCGCACCACTCAAGTAGTAGAACACAAACTTCACCCGTCTCTCATCGGGTATCTTAAGAGTGTCCATCCTCATACTCAGCTGGTTGAACCACTCCTCCGCTCCCACACCCGTTCCATCTCCAGAAAAGGTTGGAGGAGTAGTCCTCCTCAATTGATCCACCTCATACATCCCTCTCCCAGCTCTAGGTACTGCTGCTACCTCAGTTGTAGCCTCTGGTACAACTCCCTCAGTACGACCGCCAGTTGCACCCATCACCTGAGCCACTGGCTGAGCTACGGTCTGCGCCTGTGTCTGCACCATACTCACCATGAAACTAGTAAGACTCTCCATCGTCACGGGTTGCCCCCCTGTAGTAATAGGAGCAACCTGCACCACAGGTGGTACCTGCTGTGCTATATCCTCAGTCTGTAGTCCCTCCTGAACTATCTCCTCATCTCTCACATCAGAGTCTACTCTCGGAACTGAACCCTCAGTACTCGGTGTGCGTCTAGCCTCTCGCCTCGCACTTCTACCACGGCCTCTACCTATCCCTCGTTGGCCTCCGCCACGAGGTACCTCAGCTGTACTATCAGATCGCACAGTACTACGAGTATTCATCTGCATGGCAACAAATAATACTATTTAATACACTACTCAAACGAGGATTTAAGGGAAAAGGAAAACATACCGGATCAGTAGCAGTCATGACATGGCCTGGATATACTACTCTACAACTAGGACCCAACACCCCAGATCCTATAAAGAGCCGTAAACCTCCCTCCGATACCAAAAATGTCACGCCTCGTTTCCGGAGACGCGACTGGGTGCTCTCTCCGCACCCTTCCTAGGTTGCTAGTGTGAACATCCGGGATCAACCGGAAATCCGACGGCACCTCCCCGTATATCGGAGAGTGCCCACCTGCATCAGAAACGCAGCAACAACAACATCACACTAGCAAACCTAGGCCTCGGGTCTCAACTGCATGCAATCCTGACCCTAGGCCTCAGGCCATCCACTACCAGCATGCACAAACTGATGGCATCACATATAAATCAACACACAGATTTATGAAACATCAAATATAACCATAAATCAACATCTATATCCACATATAAACACCACCGTGCCAAATGGTTATATTCTCTCAACATAGATATACTACGTACTCCCACATGCATAGAGTATATCTCTAGAGTTCACGTGACCCGGTGGCAACTCACTTCACCTTTCATCCCTCCATGAGGCTTTCAAGGAACCTAAGAGTCCCTGAGTCCATACTCGAGTCCCCCATGCATCTCTAATGCAATTATGCAATGTCATGCCGAATAGATATATATATATATATATATATATATATATGAACATCCTACATATATACATATATAACTACGGTGATGCATGAACGGAATTCAACTCGTGCCCGTATGAGACGGAACACACAAATTGGGTCATGCATACAATCCACAATCAACAATTAACCACACATTGGCTCGTTTCCCCTTAGAAGCAATTAAGGTGGAAACACAACAAAAGGACCAATGAAGAATCGAAACGCTATTTAGAAAGGAGAACGGACGATAGAAAAGAATCGGTTAGGAATCCCTACCTCAATCGAGCACAATCACCTCAAATACCAAATTAGGGTTTCGAACCCTCGTTTCTCCCGAACTTATCGATTCACATAATCGAACTCACAATATTAACCAAAACATACCACATTATCCCTACTAATAACAATCAATCAACAAAAATCGAAATACTTACATTCTCTCTCTAGAATTCTCTTTCAAAAGCTTGTTCCAAAGCCCAATCCAAATCTTACTCCAAACTCCCAACTAAACGTACACATAGGTCCACAAACAAGTCTATATCAACATATCTAAACCCTAGATATCAACTCCAACCAATACTAACAAGATCTACTCGAACCCTAGAAATGGAAAAACGAAGAAACTTACCTCCAAGGCTTGAATCTTCCTTGAAATCTCTCTAAATCTCCAAAACCAGGATTCAAACATAAAGAATCACCTCAATATACTCTTCTCTCTCTAGAATCGTCGCTCTCTCTCTCTCTAGAACTGAAACATACCAGAAATGGGTCTAAAATTCGTCGCTGGAGGTATTTGAAAAACGCGGGTCGCGCCTAGGCGCTACCCCGGGCGCCTAGGCGCGCTAGCCTTAACAAAAATTTCTTCAGGCGCTGCACTGGGCGGAATCCTGAGCGTGCAGGATTTTCCACCCAGGCGGGCGCCTAGGCGCCCCTGCGCCTACTCCGGTTCGCTCACTTGCTGGACTGGGCGCTGCGCCTAGGCGCCCTGAGCTGCGCCCAGTCCAGTGCCTCTTCTTTTTGGACTCTGCTCTCCCTGCTGGATTAGGCGCCCTTGGGCGTACCATTGCACATGCCTAGGCGCACACCGCCTAGGCGTGCTGCTCTGGCGCCTAGGCGCGCCAGCTTCTCTTGTTTTCTTCATTTCCAGCCCCCTCACTGGACTAGGCGCAGCGCCTAGGCGCCCCCTGGTGCGCCTAGTCCAGTTTGTTCCCCTATGTGCAAAACTCAAAAATTCCAAAAAATTTGGGTCGGGGTTTCACACAGTGGCTTATTACGTTGTACCTTTTATCAAGTACATTGTCCTTCTATTTTGTAACTATGTTGCAGCACAAAAATACATACATATACGTATTTCTTAATTGCAGTGTCGATTGTGAAATTATATGTATGTACATCATGGACAGTCTCTTCAACCATAAAAAATACCAAACAAACTCCTCCTAGATGAGTTATTCAAGTTTCACGCATGTTTAATCCATGATTTCTTCAACGATCCTAAACATGGTTGGCACATAAGGAAATGAAATGACTCCAGCTTGCTATATTTTGTAGTCTATTAACATCATGTATGATGGTATTTTGATATGGACATCTATGGTAGTATTTATTATGTGTAGAACATATGAATGACATTTCGTATAAATATTTGCTCTGTACAAATATGGTATTAATCACAATAGTTTTAGTTACCTATAATACTATTTTACTTTTTTCATACTAAAAAATTGGTGTAAATCACTTGATAAGCATGCCCCCATTAACACGCTAAAATAAATTAACAAGGTAACAAGTACAACTGGAAAATGTAATTTGTAAAAATCTCATTATTATTAAGACACCAACATCTGTAATTATCGTTAATGGAGAATGTATTTGCATTATTGAATAATGTAATTGATATAGAAGATAATGTAATTATGAACTTAACAATGTAATAATAACCTTAACAGAAACAACATGTATTACCATAACAATCACAATGCCATTTAACCTAGTCCACAATCAACATTAAAATTAGTCCATAAACAAGAACATAAAGGAAAAAAAGTTTGACAACAACAACATCCCGCCTCATAGAATACATTAAGGATAAACAACATCCAATCAAAACACCCAAATTAATGAATTTCCACATCCTTGTTTGATTGAGAGGTTACACCTGCGATGCTACAACTTCCCTAGTGACGTTTTCTTCCCTAAATCTTCTTCTTCATGACACTTCGCTGACTTCCTTTACTTCTCTTAGCTACTGGATCATTTGAATTCGACGTCCCTTGGAACGAAGGTGTACGTGTGACCAATGTCAAACTATTCGAAGACTCATCAATCCATTTCAAGACATTGGTGTAACAAGCCTCGTTTTCAGCGGCCAAGTCAGCAAAACCATGAAAGGATTTGCACATAACATTAGGGTTTTGTGCAAATAGGTCACTAAAAGATGGCCCAAATTGCAATTAGGTCACTCACCGAAATTTGGTATTGGAGATGATGTATTAATATATTTTGTGAAATACTTGAAGTTGGATTGTCTATATAAGTGACCAAATTGTTTACTAAGACAACATTGAGTGACCTATTTGTGAATAAACATCAACTTTAATGTCCACGTCAAAATTTCAGCCCTAATGCTCAAATGCCACTTCAATCAAAATGACACGTGAGAATGTCCATATCATCAACATCGTTGCACGCCAGCTCTGGTAATCAAAAAATTGGACCGAAGTGACCCAATTGCATAGAATTGGAACATTTAGTGATGAAAATTGAAGTACTTTCCGGTGAGTGACCTAATTGCAATTTGGGCTATCTTCAGTGACCTATTTGCACAATACCCCATAACATTATAATGTTGCTACTCAATAGTTTAGGTCCATCCAACATAGCCGACCTTCACCCATGAGTGACATCTCCTCACATCCTTCCTCCCTTCATCGCCTAGAAACATACATCAAAGGCAACAAGTACTCACAATACCTTTGAACTAAAATTTAAACAGCTACAACTCATTTGAAGACCATCATACAAAACCTGGACTATTACCTTCTTCTTGCCACCTTTCCCATATACCACATCTTCATTAACATAATACCGCTCATGATATGGAAGCTTATTTTTGGATCTAATATTACAGTACATCATTGCAATCAACTTTTTCTAAATTTCAATGAACTTTCATGTTGTATATAGATTTTGAATTTGCTTCTTCATATCATAAATTGAAGAACAAGAAATCTACTTATTTAATGACTCAAAATTGGCAAGCTTCTTCTCGATCTTCTTACATAATGCACTATCATACTGCTCCACGAATTGTTTAAAAGTTTTCTTTGAGTTCATTTAACCATTGAATAATGCATTCATACTCTCACTCCAATCAGTTGTCGACATTCTAGCCAAAAAATGTCTCTTAATAAATATTGGAACCCACAATTCCTTCTTAGAATACAATTGAGACAGCCATTCATTTCCCTCCAAACATATATGCACATCAACATCCTCCGCGTCACTGATGAACAATAAGAATACAAAAAATTAGAACATAATTTCAAGATAATGTAGCTTTATTACTTTGGTTAACTTATAACTACAATGTTCATTTCCAAGTGCAATTATGTAAATAACAATTTAATTAAAAAATTGCCAAAAATAAAAACCAATTATCATTACCTTCAAAATCATCAAAACTTTGTGAATCATAGACAACAGCGCCTAACAAGCGAGTGATGCCTTCATATTGATTATGAGAACCCAATTTCTCAAACACCTTTTTTATTATATGCCACAAACAACATCTGTGTCTTGAGTTAGGGAAAAAAATGTCAATCCCATTCTTCACTGCCCTATCTTGATCAGGATAATGCCCTATGGAGGAACACCAGCCATGCAAGCCAACCAGGTACTGAATAGCTAAATAAATGTGTTTGTGTCTTCACTTGATATGAGTCCACAACCAAGTAATATGGAATGACCATGGTGATTAACATCGACAAAGGGGCAAATGGCATATCATACTTGCTTGTGAGATACGTGGCATCAAATGTAATAACATCACAAATTTTTTGATATGCAGCCCTGCTATGAGGATCTGCCCAAAATACATTCCGCAATCTACCATCATCATCCCAGTCAATAAGAGAAAAGAAATCATCATTATTAGACTGCATTCTTAGAACCGAGTTGAATTTCTCTTGCTCTAGCAAAGACGTTCCGACTATCGGTATCCCTCTCTAAGAAAGGCAATACCTCATGCCCATCAGCGCCAATAACAAATGAATTATGGCTCTTATTTAGTCTAATACCAGAGATCTCATTAATCTCCAACTACCTCTTTATGTGTAGGTTTATCTCTCTATTACATTTGAAGAATCTTTATTGACTCATACTCCATACGTGGTTATGATCATCATCAAACATAGTAATCTCAAATTTTCTATTAGCAGCCAATCGAGCAATCAATCTGGTCTTACACTCACTCACTCTTATAATGAGCATGATGATTAATCAATATCTTAGAATACGACTAAAATATTTATCCAACCGCCCGCATGTAAATGTCAAATACCTATGAATTTCGTTAACATCCTTGTAAATATACCTTTTCTTTATCAAAAACCCATTTGCAACTCCATAGTCATGATAAAACTTGAACATGTCATCAATGGAGTCAAACAACATCTCTGGCATCGGTACATTAGCTCTCACAGGCTCGACAAACTCATATACACTCTCAACTGGCTCTATCATATTAAGAATCATACCATTGCATATATAACAAAAATGAATCATCAACATGTGTTATTGATTACATCATCGCCACAGGAAAAACAACAAAAAATGTTATTATTAATTAATTATATCATTTCCACACATGCCATGTGTTTATAACATTACAACTTATAATGCATTTAAGGGAAACAAAACATAGAGCCTAAAAACCATAAGCAAAGACATTATTACAATGTCGACACTATTTATTACCACATTTCCACACATGCCAATTGTCTATTACATTGTCGGCAACCCACTAAATGAAACTAAGACACAAAACCTAAGAACCATGACCAATGGCATTATTACAGTGTTGACACCATTTATTACAACATTTTAACTCACACATATCTATAATACATTGTCATTTTGTAAGGCAGCAACCTATATAATGAAGCTCAAACCTCCCGCTATAGTGGTCCGTACCAAACATACCAGCAGTACACACAATTTCTTCACTTTCTCCAGAAAATGAAATTGAAACAAATAAAAGATCTATATACTGTCATAACCTCTCTATCTTGAATTCATACGAAACCCAGATCCACATTATTAACAACATATGGAAATAACAAAAACCGAAATGATTAAGAAAATAAAAAGATCTAAATGTTTACATCGCCACTGGAAGCTTGAAACATATGAAAAACACACCATGGAAACCCAAAAAAAATCTTTGTCTTTGTATTACCTTAATGATTGCGATGGCAATGACACTTCCTTCACTTCGGATTCTTTTATTTCTCATAAAAAAAAACTTTAGATCGAACTAGGTGAGAGCTAGACTAAAGCATGTCATGTCCAACCATGGTAAAAAGCTTTAGTTAACATAAAAAGAGCGAGAAGTGGGAATTGCAGAACCCGAGGCTAGAATTAGGTTTTTCTTACAAAACAATTACTTTGACTTTTTTTTTACAAATTTATGTGGCATGATGACTTGTCATGCCAGATGAATTATATACACTTATGGAAGCTTAGTTTAGGGATGAATATCATTTTCCTTTTTATTTGTTTCTTATTTTTCAATGAGTTGGCTCAATTCATGAATTTTTTGTAATTATTGTAATTTTTCCATTTGTGAAAATAATGATATTGGATTCTTTTTTTTTATGGAGATCTTCTTTGATATCATGGGAGCGGGTGCAAGTAGCAATGACCTCATACACTTGCTCCTTAAAAAAAAATTGTCAATTGTCAATAGATAGCCTTAAATCGTGAATTTATTGTAATTATAAGTATAGCCCCGTTTTATATCCCATGGGATCCCATAATTTATTCCATTGTATAATACAATGGAATAACAGATTTTATTACAGTGGAATGCGTACTATTACAATAGAATATGTTATTTCACTGTGCTAAAATCTGTTATTCCATTGTGATAATACAATGGAATAACGTATGAGATATTTCATTGTAATAATACAATGGAATAACAGATTCTAGTACAGTGGAATACGTATTATTACAATGGAATACGTTATTTCATTGTAATCAAATATGTTTTTTCCATTGTAATAATACAATGGAATAAAATATGGGAATAGATTTTATTGCAGTGGAATGCGTACTATTACAATAGAATACGTTATTTCACTGTGCTAAAATCTGTTATTCCATTGTGATAATACAATGGAATAACGTATGAGATATTTCATTGTAATAATACAATGAAATAACAGATTCTAGTACAGTGAAATACGTATTATTACAATGGAATACGTTATTTCGTTGTAATCAAATATGTTATTCCATTGTAATAATACAATGGAATAAAATATGGGATCCCATGAGATATATATCATTTTCCTTATAAGTACTCTTTCCGTCCTATTTTAATTGTCCCCTTCACTTTTTCACACAGTTTAAGAAAGTTATTAATTTCCTTTCAATTTGACGTTTATACCCTTATCTATAATGACAAATATTTTCGCATCATAAAAAGTTAATTAATGTGCATGCTTATTGAGTCAATTGTTGAGCTTTTCAAATTAAGCGTAAAATGAGAAAAATGGAAAAAAAATAGCTTTCATTGATTGAAATGGACATGCATTTTGGGACATCCCAAAAAAGAATAAATGAGAATTAAAATGGGACGGAGGGAGTACATTTTTTTCATTTATGAAATTGATGTCATTAAATTCATTTAATTTTCTAATGCAAAAGCTTCTTGGAAGAGCGTACAAGTTGGGTTGGCTAAAAACATTAATTTATTGGAATTGTTAACAATTTTTCTATTTATGAATTTAATGACATTAATGCCATATATTTTTTCTATGGGTAATCTTCTTTGATATCATGGGAAGGCATGCGGATTGGGATTACAACACACACTTTTTTGCTTTTTTTGGTGCTAGCTTAAATCATGATTTATTATTAATTATTAGAATTTTCCATTTTTGAAACTTGACGACATTAAATAAAACTTTTTTTTTAAGAAAAAAAATCGTTTATGGTATCATGAGAGCCCGTTCTAATCATATTGACTTGATACACATACACTTGTTCTTTTAATTATTTATTTTTTAAATTTAATTAATTAAGAATTCCACATGACAATCATAATATGAGCATGATTACTGACTGATGTGGCATATCTAATATTTCAGTATACTTTTTCTAGGGACGTGTTATGGTCACATCTACCATTTGGGCGATATTATAAACCGCCTCGATGAAGCGCTTTCGTTGGTCCACGTATTGTGGGACTACCTCTAACAATTAAACATGTGAACATTTTAAAAAAAATGCTTTACTCTTATGCCAAAAGACCAGGACTAACGATGGATTAAAATTACTAACAGCATCATTAGTGTGTAATTACCAAAATGGGCTAGGATTTTACCCTATTTATAATATCATTTCATGGTTCTCTCCTTCGAGAATTGATCGACTATGATACATATTTTCAACTTCCATTTCTTCTCAGAGAAGTTGTTCTCTTCGTGATCGTTCTCCATTCCTTTGGTTGAAAAATCGAACATGAAGATGGCACCGGTGTCGTCCAGGTTAGGGTTTTCCTCTTCTGCCTAACATTTTTAGCGAGGATGTACAATACAAAAACATCTCATTTTATTGCATGTAGATTAAAATATTTAAAATGAGTCATCTTAACTTGGTGTCGATGCTAAATTTTCCCCGAATGTATTTTAATGCTCAAAGAAGTAAAAATGCTTAAGGAAATAATGCAAATATACATGGTTCAAAAACTTATCTACATCCACGGGATGGTCTGATATTTTATTAAGTAATCAACTGTGTTACAAATCAGAGATTGATAGGTTTTTATAGGCTTGGGGGAGTTAACCGTCTCTGGTAACTCCTGTGATAACTGCTCCTGGCAGTTGTAATTTTTAGATAATTTCTTTTAGCTAAGAACCTTTAACCTTTGAATTATTCACTCCACAAATACCCCTAGCCGTTTTATTTAACCTAAAATAATTTATAATAAATATAAAGACCTTTTAGGTTTTTTCAACAAATTGTTTCCCAATAGGATTCTTCACATGTCCTATAAATAGCTACACATTTCAGCACAAAACTTTTTGCTCCCCATATGCTTCAAAATCATCTCCCTTATCCTCTTCAAGAGGTAATCTTTTATCTCTGTTATTTATTTTTTATAATATTTTTATTTTATAAAGTAATTGGCTAGACCCCCCAGGTAGTTTGACACTGCCTAGCTCCAGGTTATCGCGGGGGACTGGTTTGGCCGGACCTACTTGGGGGTCCAGCACTGGCAGCACAAGGCCCCTGAGGGGCCTAGTCATGCCAGACCCCCCAAAGGGGTCCAACACTACCCGACACCAGGTCCCCATAGGAGCCTGGTCTTGTTGAACCCCCTAACAGGTCCGACACTGCCTAGCACCAACCCTCGTGGGAGGCCTGGCTCTAGTCGGACCCTCTAGTAGGGGTGTCCAAATCCGATCCGCAACCGAGGAACCGATCCGAACCGTGGTTATTCGGTTTTTCGGTTTCGGTTTTTTGGTTAACGGTTTCGGATTCGGTTATGAATTTTGAGATTTTTCGGATATTTTTTCGGTTTCGGGTTTTTTGGATACGGTTTCGGATTTAACCGAAAAAACCAAATAAAATTTTATTATGTTTTATATATTTATTTATTTAAATAATTAAGGTTAAAAAATTAAAAAATTAGGGCTTAAAATAGCAACTCCTCAACTCCTCCCACAATATTTCACTCTCTGCAGACTCATTCTCTGCCGCCGTTCTTCACCTCATCATCATTATCACTCGTGTAAAAGGTTTGTTCTACTCTCTTAGGTTTGGAAGTGTTTTCCGTGAGTGAATCTGCTAGTGTTAGGGTGTTGCCTGTTGGTGTTTGTTTGTGTAATTGGTTATCCATTGTTGAATTTAAAAGATGTTGACCAGAGATTATTCTATTAGCTTTCTCTATAAAAAAATTGATACGGCTACTTTGAAATAAAGAATCAATGTGTATTTTGTCTTTATGTAATCATTCTTTTGTGATGGTAAAAAAGTAGGCAGATCACATGGTACAAAAAAAAGGGTTTTTGTATAACCACGCCAGTAAGTGCCCCCACCATTTTATCATCATTACTTTTGACCTGATTTTTGAGCAATTAATCTAATGGACTTTTTCTTTGTATTTTTTCAGATGTTACAAAATAATCCTGTAAGTGTTGAGTCAGTTGGTACCTCAGAGACTGTAGGAACAGAGTCAGTGGATGCTAGCAAGGAGAAATTGGAAAAGAGAACGAGATCTGATGTTTGGGTTCACTTTGAAAAGCCTTTCAAAAATGCAGCAGGAAAGCTTAGGACAAGATGCAACTACTGCAACAATGAATTAGGAGCTGATTCGTCTTTAGGAACAAGCACGTTGAGAAAGCACATTTCAAAATGCAAAAAGTATTCTGGTTCTATTGGCCCCAAACAGTTTGAATTGATCTTTCAAAGATCTGAAGGAGGGAATGAAGAAGTTACTTCATGGAGGTTTGATCAAAGACAGATTACAAACGCACTTGCACGTATGGTTGTTTTGGACGAGTTACCTTTCAATTTTGTGGTGGGTGATGGTTTTATTCAGTTTATGAAAGTTGCTTGTCCTAAGTTTCATGTACCATCAAGGCAAACAATAACTAAAGAGTGTTATAACTTATTTGTGGAGGAGAAGTCTAAACTGAAAAAGTTTCTTGTTGAAGCGAAACAACGAGTTTGCTTAACCACAGATACTTGGACATCATTGCAGAAGATTAATTACATGAGCCTGACAGCACATTTCATTGATAATGACTGGAATCTTCACAAGAAGATTATAAACTTTTGTCCAATTTCTAGTCATAGGGGTGAGTCTCTTGGTAGAGATATAGAGGTGTGCTTGGCAGCATGGGGTATTGATAGTATACTAACTGTTACAGTGGATAATGCTTCTACAAATGATGTTGCTATAGATTACTTGGCTAGGAAAGCCAAGAATTGGGGTACTAGTGTCATGAAATCTAATCACATTCACATGAGATTTGCTGCACACATATTGAATCTCGTAGTTAATGATGGCCTGCAAGACATTGATGCCTCTATTAGTCGTGTTCGAGCAGCGGTTAAGTTTGTTAGACAATCTCCGGCAAGGCATCAAAAGTTCAAGGAATGTGTTTTGATTGAGAAAATTGAAAGTAAAGGCTTATTGCGTTTGGATGTACCTACTAGATGGAATTCAACATATTTGATGCTTGAGGTAGCACAGAAGTTTGAGAGGGCATTTGAAAGATTTGATGCCCTTGAACCACGCTTCAGGGTTGAGCTTGGAGAGAGTGGGGTGCCTACAGAGTTGGATTGGGAAAGAGTGAGACAAATAGTGACTGTTCTCCAACAATTCTATGACTTAACATTGAAAGTTTCTGGTTCTTCATATGTGACGTCAAATATCCTTTTCCATGAGACTAGTATCTTGCATTGTCTTTTGCAAGAGTAGAAAAAATCTGATGATATCGGATTGATGTTAATGGCTGAGAAAATGAAATTCAAACTTGACAAGTATTGGGGAGATACAACAAAAATGAACATGTTGATCTACTTGGCATTTATCATAGACCCAAGGCAAAAGATGAAATGTCTGAAGGTAGCTATTGAGGAGATGCATGAGAAAAGTGTTGCTGAAGCCTTGATTGATACTGTATCAAAAAAGCTTGAAGAGATGTTTAATGAGTACAAGCTAAAAATAGTATCACAAAGTGGAGACTCAAGTTCATGTGTTCCAACTTCAAGTGAGTTGCACACTAATTTACAAGCCAATAATGATGCAAGAACTAGAGTCCTCTCTAAGTTGAAGCGGCGTAGGACTGAAGTTGGTGGTGCTGAAAATAAATCAGAGTTGCAAAGGTATCTAACAGAGGATATTGAGAAATACAGTGAGGGTTTTAATATTTTGGGGTGGTGGAAGTTAAACTGCAAGAGATTCCCTATTGTTTCAGCGATGGCGCGTGATCTCCTGGCAATTCCAATATCAACTGTTGCTTCTGAATCGTCTTTTAGTACAGGTGGTCGGATACTTGACTGTTTTAGAAGTTCGCTCACTCCTCGAATTGTGGAAGCACTAGTTTGCACCCAAGATTGGTTAAGAAAGTCTAAGAAGGTAGATGAAGAGGATCTTGAAATGCTTGATAGTATTGAAAATGGTAAGATTTTATATAAGTTCCTTGATCCATCTAGCTTATTCTTATTTAAATTATTTTATAATGAATAAAATGTTTATTTTGTTCGTTATAACAGATTTAAACATGGCGCACACTGGATTGGAGACTATTGCGGACTGAAGAAATTACACTGTTTATTTTGTTACCAACATCTTAGCTAGGGGACTACAAGAATGAAACTAGAACTCAAGAAAATATTTGTTGCCTGACTTTTGGATTTATGGTCATTGCAAATAACATTATTTATGTATTTGTGAAATTTACTTCAATCTAGTATGATTAAAAAAAAGTTCAAGAAATGATTTTTAATTGTCAAAACCGAAATCCGATCCGAACCGAACCGAAAAATTTCGGTTTTTTTGGTTCGGTTATCCGATATATATTTTTCGGTTTCGGTTTTTAAAATATCATAACCGAATCAATTCGGATATTTCGGTTTCGGTTAAAAACCGAACCGAAAACCGAACGGACACCCCTACCCTCTAGGGGTCCGACGCTGACACATTGGCGGAACCTAACACTTTTGAGTTGAAATATGATGTGAAGATATTGAAGCCTAGGGATACATATGAGGCTATAGAAATTTCATTACAGTTGGATAACAAACTTAGTCATTTGAAGAATATTAATACCAAAATTGGTGTAACTAAGTCTGCTATGCCAACATCAAACTTCCAAGGGAAACAAAATGATACTAATTTGAAGAAGTCTTATCCTATGGATCTGCCTACCAAAAGATTGTCGCCAGAGGAGGTTTTTGACAAAAGGCAGAAGGGCCTTTGTTTTTACTGCGATGAAAAATATGATAGGAATCATAAATGTAATAAGAAGCAATTGCTCTTATTAGAAGTACAAGTTGATGAACATGACTGGAATTCAGAGTTGGAGGATCAGACTGTTGACACGATACACGAAGAATCATGTCACCTATTAGAACTCAGTATGTGTGCATTTTATGGCATAAATGGTGGACAATCTGTTAAAACAATGAAGGTTAAGGGATTCTTAAAAAATCAGCCAGTGCTAATCCTGTTGGATTCTGGAAGCACACATAATTTTGTGGATGCAAAAACTATTGAAACACATGGGATGGCAAAGTGAAAAGACTCAAGAATATGAGATCATGATAGCTGATGGGGGAAAAGTAAAGAGCATGGGACTATGTAGAAAGGTCCATCTTCGAATGGGAAATTATGATTGTAAGACAGATTTATTAGTTTTGCCTTTGGGAGGTTGCCATGTCGTTTTAGGAGTCCAATGGCTGTCTTCTATCAGTCCAATATTGTGGGATTTCCAAAAACTTACTATGGAATTCAATCAACAGTCTAACACCTATGTGATAGGTGGAGAGTCCCCAAATTCTTCACTGTTGGAATCAGTTTCTTCTTATCAAATGGAGAAACAATTAAAAGGGAATAATGTAGGGCTATTAATTTATTCTCAGGAGGTCATGCAGAATGATGACAATACAGAAAGTAGTCCAGACTTAACTACAAGACAGTATCAAGAGTTGCTCAATCTGCTTGAAATTTATGAGTCTTTATTCCAGTCACCATCATCATTACCACTAATAAGACCAATTGACCACCGAATACCATTGATTGAGGGTGCAAAACCAGTGGGCATAAGGCCATACCACTATGGACCTTTCCAAAAAACTGAGATTGAAAAGGCTGTAAAAGAACTCTTACAGTCTGGATTCATAAGGGACAGCCACGGTCAATTTTCTTCTCCTGTATTACTGGTCAAGAAAAAGGAAGGCACTTGGCGAATGTGCATGGATTACAGGGAGCTCAACCAGCTGACCATCAAGGAAAAATATCCCATACCTCTTATAGATGACTTGCTTGATGAATTACAAGGAGCTCAGTACTTTTCAAAGCTGGATTTGAGGTCTGGTTACCACCAGATTAGAATGCACGAGGATGATGTTGCAAAGACAGCTTTTAGAACCCATCAAGGCCATTATGAATTTTTGGTAATGCCTTTTGGTCTAACAAACGCACCAGCAACATTTCAGGCCCTTATGAACGATATTTTCAAGCCATTTTTGAGGAAGACAGTGTTGGTTTTCTTTGATGACATTTTGGTATATAGCTCTAATTGGAGTGCTCATTTGCAAGACTTGGAACAAGTATTTCAGGTGTTACAACAACACCAATTACTGGTTAAGAAACAAAAATGCTCTTTTGGAAAGACTAAGGTCGATTATTTAGGACATGTTGTATCAAGGGAAGGAGTAGCTGCTGATCCAACTAAAATACAAGCTGTTTTGAGTTGGCCAACTCCAAAAACAGTGAAGGATTTAAGAGGTTTTATGGGGCTTACATGATATTATAGGAAATTCATTCCTGGATATGGTAGTATTTGCCAACCTTTATACCAGTTAACTAAAAAAGACAGTTTCAAGTGGTCTGAACAAGCTTCTGCAGCATTTGACAAATTGAAGAAAACAATGACTTCATCTAAGGTGCTAGCTCTACCTAATTTTTCTAAAGAATTTGAGATCGAATGTGATGCTTCAGGAGGAGGAATTGGAGCAGTACTCCAACAGGAAGGAAGACCAATTGCATTTACTAGCCAATCACTTGGCCCGAGAAATCAAGCACTTTCAACTTATGAAAAGGAGCTGATTGCTTTGGTTCATGCAATTAAAAAATGGCAGCATTATCTACAAGGAAGGCATTTTATTATTAAGACTGACCATAAAAGTTTAAAATACTTTTTGAGTCAGAAAATTACAACACCCTTCCAACAAAAGTGGGTAGCCAAGTTGCTTGGCTTTGATTACGAAATTCAGTATAAAAGAGGGGTAGATAATGTTGTGGCAGATGCTCTATCCAGAGTTTCAGAATCACACCAATTACCTGAGTTACCAATACAAGGCACTGTAGTTGGAACAGATTCATTACAATGTTCGGCAATTTCATGTCCTTGTATGGGTTGGATTGATGCTCTAAGGAGAGATTTGGAGGTTGATGACTGGATTAAAACCAAAACTAATGAGTTCCATGAGAATGCCGCAGCTTTGCCCCATTACAGCTTTAACAATGGGTTTCTTAAATACAAAGGCAGGATTGTATTAAGTCCCAGTTCAGCTTGGAAGGAAAAACTCTTTGAGGAGTTTCATGCTAGTGCTACTGCAGGACATCCTGGGGTGTTAAAGACTTATCATAGAATGAAGAAACATTTTTACTGGACTGGTTTGAAGAAGGAAATTAAGAGGCTGCTGGCTGAATGTCATGTGTGCCAACAGAATAAATATGAAACTTTGTCACCTCCAGGGTTACTACAACCCTTACCTATCCCTGATCAGGCTTGGAAAGAGATAACCATGGATTTTATAATTGGTTTACCAAACTGTAGAGGCAAGTCAGTGATCTTCGTGGTGGTGGACAGGCTAACTAAGTATAGCCATTTCATTGCACTTTCCCATCCCTATCCAGCAGCCATGGTGGCACAGGTATTTGTTGACAATGTCTTTAAACTACATGGCATGCCATCTAAAATAGTCAGTGATAGGGATGCAGTTTTCCTGAGTAATTTTTGGAAAGAATTTTTTAAGTTGCAAGGATCAAAATTTTGCATGAGTTCCGGGTATCACCCCCAAAGTGATGGCCAAACAGAGATTGTTAACAAGTGTTTGGAAACATATTTAAGATGTTTCACAGGCTTGCAGCCCAAACAGTGGTTACAATGGCTATCTTGGGCAGAATGGAGCTATAATACAGCATACCACACATCTGCTAAAGCTACACCTTTTGAATTGTTATATGGATATTCTGCTCCAACTATAATTGGGTATGAAATAGGTACTGCCAAGTTGGATTGTGTGGAACAGAATTTGAAGTCCAGGGATAGTATTATCCAACTGTTGAAACATAACCTCAGAATAGCTCAAGACAGAATGAAAGTTCAGGCAGATAAGCATCGAACTGAGAGGGAATTTATAGTGGGTGATTTGGTATATTTGAAACTAACCCCTTATCAGATGCCTTCCCTCTCTTCACATTCATTCCATAAACTCCATCCAAAGTTTTATGGTCCTTATAAGGTTCTGGAAAAAATAGGCTCAGTGGCTTATAAGTTGGAATTACCATTTGAATCCAAGATACATCCTGTTTTTCATGTAAGTTGCCTTAAGAAACACCTTGGACCAGCTAAAATTCCTAGCACAACTCTGCCTACTGTGACTGATACTGGGTTGGTATTGGATCCTGAGCCTCAGGCTATCCTTCAAAGAAGAATTTATAAGAAAGGAGACGTGGCTGGTACACAACTATTGGTTCAATGGAAAGGTCACAATATTGATGAAGCTACTTGGGAGGATTATGCTTCTTTTATTGCTAAATATCCAACCTTCCATTTCTAAAGTGGCACAGCTTGGTGATATTAATCTTGAGGACAAGATTTCAGTTGAGGAAGGGGTATTGTTAAGAGTTCAATTGTAATCAGTTACGAAAACGTTTTAGTTACAATTGATAACTGTAACACATATAGAGTTAGTTACATTTGTAGCCAATAAGCTCACGACAGCTGGCAACTTGAGGCTGTCTAAGTCTTGTATATGAGCTGTTTACAATGATTGGAGACTTAGAAAATGAAAATTACCAAATGAAGAATTCCTCTTCATTCTCTGAAACTCTAGACTCTTCCTGCGTATCTTCTTGCGCTTCTTTCTTCTTCTCTTTGCTTGGTTAGGTTAGAAAAGGGCTGACAGAGAGAGAGAGAGAGAGAGAGAGAGAGAGAGAGGCAGAGACAAAGAAGAAGATAGATAAGAACGAGTGTTCGAGACAGTGAAGAACTAGCTAGGGCTGAGAGAGTGTGGTGCGTAGAAGAGAATAGAGAAGTGTGGGGGGGAGGCGCAAGTCACTTAATTACAAAAACAGCAGAGTTTTGCTTTATTTTATCTAATAAGATATTAATTTAAATTGGATCAAAATATGATTAATATTAAAATTATAGCAAAAACAAAAGTGATAGATATAATTTCTATCACAAATATATCATATTTTGTTGATAGAGAAAAGTTCTATCACAAATCTATCAATAGACTATCATCTATTCATGATAGACAAAAGTTCTATCACAAATCTATCACAAGACTGTCATCTATTCACGATAGACATACATTTTATCACAAATCTATCATCAATGCAAGTAGACGGACAGATCAAAAATTCAGATCAAAATTCGAACTCTAGCTATATGAATAGTAGACGGACAGATTGGTATTCCAGAAAATTAACAATAAAAAATATACCTAGAATCCACTAATCACAAGTTGTTCAATCACAAACAATATCCCAACAAACAATGGCAGCAAGCAACACCCTAATATCAATTTCTAAAGCACACAAACAAGCAAATATAATCAATATCAATTCAAATCAACTCAAGACAGCAAGTATTAATTCAAAACACACCAAGTAACAAATATAGCAATCAAAGCAAGTAAAGAGTGTGCACAAGGATATATAGTGGTTTGGTGAGCACACCTACATCCACTACCTAAGCCCTCAAGCTTAGGATTTCCACAATCCACTAAAATATGTTGGTTTTGCAAGTTCACCAACCAACTTAGGGTTTTCAAGAACACCCCAAACGTCTCACAACCAAGGTTTGAAGAACACCTTGAACTAGGGTTTCACAAGTTCTACCCCAAACTTCACATAGCCTCTCAAAAGTAATGCCCAAAAAAGGAACTTTTACAAGTGTTTGGTTCAACTTTCAAGGTTCTCACTAGATTAGCTCAAGGCTAGAGGGTTGAGAACTCACAAGAACAAAAGTAGTAACTCACGGGTAGGATGAAATTTTGGCTCAATATGTGGCTATCTCTCTCTTAAAATTTCACACAAAACTCCGAAGATATGTAGATGAAGAATGGAGAAGCTTCGTTGAAGAAGATGAACTTGAACACCCAAATATGACTCCACGGGTTCCCTTTAAAGATGGTGTTCAAGAATTTGTTTTGATCTCTTGAAATGATGAAAGTAGACTTGAATGCTTGTACACACAATAGCTCAAAGAGATCTTGAGGAAGAAGGCTTGAATCAAGAAGATGAAGTTGAGAGCAAGTAGGCTTGAATAGTTAGTCAAACTTTTGCAAAAGCTTCTTCCACACACTAGTCGTTGCTGCCCCCTATTTTTCATTCCAAACAAAACACAAACTTAGCCATTGGATCAACACCTCTTCAAATCTTGGCCTTTCATTTTCTATAAAATCTGGACCCTTCATTAATTCAACCACTCTAATCCCAGCTTTTCTTTAATTCAACCACTCCAAACCAATCCTTCAAAAATAGTTTCGTTGGCATCATTTTGTCAAGAGTTCTCATTTTGAGTTGCACCTTGTTTGGATCAATCAAATGAGTCTTCTTCATGAAGCAACTCTTTCTCAAGGAATGCCAAACAAGTCCATCTTAGATTCTGGAAAATATAATAACTTTATGTCATCTTGTCCCTCCCTTGTCTCCATAGTCAAGTGTTAGGCACAATACCAACCAAGTATTTCAAACTTGTATTCCCACTTCTTTCTTGACTCCAAGAAAAAATGAGAAGACTTGTGGAAGCTCTTGAAATAATTCTCCAGCAATAATAACACTAAGCACATGGCTGGAACCATTTCTTGCACACAAAGTATTAACCTTGACTCAAATAGGGTTGACCATGACAAAGCTTGTCCAAATGAGCTTCAAATCATGATGCACGAATTTCCTCAATTAAATAAGCTTAATAATAATTTAAATCAGCTCATAATGATCAATTGATTAAACCTACAAAAAGAATAGATGACAAAGCATCCCATTTTTTGCTTGTAAGCTCAAAGAGCTTCAATGCTTGCACTTGGGTTAACCAATATGATATAAGCTCAATAAAATTCTAGTAAGTACATGATAAATCAATTTATCCATACAAGAATCTGCATACAAAATTTGACTTATAATTGAGTTTGTTTGGTCATTCAATTTGATCATACAAATCTCAACTAGGCTAGTTTCACAACTACACTAGTGAATTAATTTCAACTGACAAATTAAATATGATAGACTTAAAATTGACCTGAAAATATTTCAAAATGAAAAATTCCAGAGTGTTTCAAATAATTTTCAAAACAAGAATCAAGTCAATCAGAGATCATATGAATAAGTTATGACAATTCAACCAACGTGTGCACAGTGTGATGTTTGAACAATTTTCGTACTGCAAAAATGAACAAGTCTACAATCATCAAATTCATATCAAATATGATCAAACATGATTCCAAAGATATATAATGAAGCTTAAACTATTAGATAAAATACATTTCATGATTTATCCAAATTCATCTAAAGTTAAGCACAATCAAATAGTCCAATACATATTTTTGTATCAAAACACAAATGTAGGACATATGGTCCAACAAAACTCTCTCGCAGGTTATGCTCCCAAGGGAGTCCAAGCCGAAACGTATTCACTACACTTTTTCATCGCAATCATTGATATCTGCTTAAGTATCAAAATACCTGGCTGCATAAGCCCAAAGCGATTTCAACTTTTTTAGATGTAAACTAAACAGTCTATCTGTAATATCCTAAACCCAATTTTTGGAAAAATGATTTTTAAAATTAAATATTTTTAATATATACTACATGATTTTAAAAGAATATTGGCGCAAGAATCACTTATATCGGAGTTGAATTTGAATTATTATGAATTTTGGAAGTTTAAGTAATTATTATAGAAACGAGGGGCAAAAAGGTAATTTCACTTGAAAATAAACCCATATCTTCTTCTTCGTCAGCCATCACCCGTGAGTTGTAAAAGGTTTGAGGGAAAAATAGGTTTTTGTGATTTCTTCACCAATTGAGGTGTGTGAGGTATCAAAACGAAGATTGTAGAGAGTTGAACAAAACTCAAGTGGTATTGTAGTCAATGGAGCACTGTAGGCGGCAAAATCAGGAAGCGAAAGTTGCATTTTTTGTGACTTTCGAGCTCACTTTCGAGCTCAATCACGTCTTCAATTTGATGTGTGGTTCGCCGGCTAACGTTCACCGAAAACGTCGGTTTCAACGGCGGCAGTGGTTGTACCACTGTTGACCTGAGTTGACTGGGTTTGACTTTTGGCCCGATTTGACAGTTTTTGACTGGATTGACCAGTTTTGACTATTTAAGTTGACTTTTATGTATTTTAACTATGTCGGGTATACGTACCCGTATTTTGATGCAGGAGACTGATTTGGGGATTTTGGGTTCGCAATGAGGTGGGTACATCCTGGGGGACGCTCTTCGATGTAGGCGATGCTATCGAGTACCTTATATAGCCTCGATCCTCATCTATTATGGGGACTACCTGGACTAGGAGACACCTTGCGGGGATCAGGGTGGGTCCAAGGGAGGATTTACTAATGTTATATGGATTTGAGTTTGATTATGATTGAGTACTGATTTGAGAGTTGTACTTGAAGATGGTAGTGGTGGAGCCTACTCGGTGTCTACCCTGCAGATTGATGATTTTGATGATGTTTATGATGGATCGATTTTTCGGAGATTTTATATCCTATCAGTATATCACTTCATGATTTCCTTTATACTTTTCATATCTTACAGGTTTTCTTACTTTATCTCTGATTTATTGGAGTTCGGTAGTACTGGAGGGTATCACCATTTGAGTTTCTATTCATTCTACTTATACTTCTTTAGTTCTTCATTATGTTTATTTCGATGATTGATATTTCTCCATATCACTACTGAGCTTTGTGGCTCATCCCTTTCATTCACATTTTTTGTAGGTGAGATAACCGGAGTGGATGATCAGCGTAGAGATGCATGATACGTGATGGTAGCTGCTATGTGGATATTTGTGTATGTTTAGTATATATTTTCCATTTCTATGATGTTTTGGATTTTTCGCTATTGACTCCGATTTGCATGTCACAGTATGTTAGGATTTCCATTGGGATTTATCTATATATGTGTGGGTACTTATGTAGACAGATTGATGATTCATAGTAGCTTGGATAGATATTTGGTTTAAATCCGGTTCGGGGAACGGAGGGGTTCCCTGCCTGTCACGCCTCTGGGATTCATGGGTGCTCATCCGCACCTATGTGGGAGAGGGGCGTGACAGTTTGGTATCAGAGCAAGGTTATTTAGCTTTTGTGAGAATTATTTAGCTTTGGTAAGGTTTATTTAGCTTTTGGGAGGTTGTGCATTTTCTTTAGTTTTTCCCCAGCTACATATCATGCCCTTCTCGGCTGATCTGGTGAGTTATTCATTCTTTTACGTTTGGGGGCATTCGATTTATGTAGTTGTACGTTTATTTTTTGGACATGTAGACACACGTAGTACATGTACTCGGGGTGGGTGTGCTACCCGCGGACGTGGGCAGGGTAGAGGTGAGCTTCCGGATATCGTTGATGAGGTCAAGTTGCGGATACCTCAGGAGGTTTCGGTCGTGCAAGGTCGAGATCGACGGGGTCACGGCCGTGTTGTTCATGATCAAGTAGTGGAGCAAGTACCGACTCAGGCAGCACTCATAGGTGTAGAGGGTGTAATAAAGACTTATGAGCAGCAGTATAAAGACATGACAGGTATGATACGGACCATAGGTCAGGCGGTAGCAGCTTTAGCTTCACAGATTGAACCGCAACTTATTATCGACGCTCAGGTGCTAGCTCTTCCAGTGGCTACACCAGATTTTGTTTGTGCAGCTGTTCAGTTACCATTTATCATTTAGTCAGGAGTAGGTCAGATGGTTCCAGTGCAGACAGCACCACTAGCAGTTGAGCCCTCCATCACTGAGTTAGCTTAGTTGATGAAGACGATATCCCTAGTGTATCGGGGAGTTATATATCCTAAGACGACCAAGGAGTAGTAGATCCTAAGGTGTTCAAGGATTGGTTGCGATAGTTGAGGAGACAGATGGTGACGCTTAGGATACCGGATGAGAAGAGAGTTGTATTGGCTTCAGCATTTTTAGAGGATGATGCTTATGTCTGGTGGGAGAGTATGACTATTGGTAGAGAGTGTATGGAGATGCCACGACAAGAGTTTGAGACTCAATTTCTAGCATAGTATGTTCCCCAAGCCGTTCGCTTTGTGAAGGCCAAGGAGTTTTATAGTTGATTCAGGGGAAGGATATGACGGTGTCACAGTATCAGGCACGGTTTTAGGAGCTTGGTTGGTATAGAGAGGAGTACATTTTTGCTAAGAAGAAGAAGATACTGAGGTTTCAGCGCAGGCTGAAACCCTGCATTGTAGAGTGTTTAGCTGGGATGATGGTTCGCACCTATCGGGAGTGCATTGACAAAGCACTTGATATAGAGATGAGCATGGTTGATTCGTAAGATTATTGGGAGTAGTAGTAGTAGACAACGGACTGATGGTCAAAGATAGAGGCCCAAACAGAATTAGGGGTAGAGATTCCAGGACAGGAGGGTGGACCGTTGGAGTCAGGGTCAGCAGCAGAGTTCTCAAAGGCAAGGACAATAGGGTCCATGACAAGGATAGTAGGGGTCCGTGATAGGGACAACAGGGTCCGCGACAGGGACAGGGGTCCATATTAGGACTATATTGTTATATGTGTGGTCATACTTGACAGATGAGATCGGACTGTCCTATTGTGTTTCTATTGTGGACTACCAGGACATATCCAGATGGATTGTCCGAGGAGACGTGCAGCACCATTAGGTAGAGGACAGAGAGCCCCAACATCAGTAGTACCAGCACCTAGAGCTCTAATAGGCAGAGGGGCCAGACCTCCAACCCCACCTATGAGACAGCAGTAGCAGCAGTAGAGACAGGGCCAGGGAGCCGGAGTTCATGCAGTTGCACCCAAGCCAGCACCAGACCGTGATTTCATTGGAGGTAGAGTTCTACTTTTCAATTCTTAGGCTCGTGTTTTATTTGATACTGGTGTCACACATTCGTTTATTTCTACAAGTTTTGTTGAGGTATTGGAGTTAGAGATTTCGGGTTTGGATAGGAGATTAGTAGTAGATTCACTTTTGGGATCAGGTACCGTAGTGAGGGGCATCTGTAGAGGTTGTATCTTTCGATTCGCTGGACATGAGTTTCGAGCAGACTTATATGTCATGGAGTTCACTGACTATGATGTGGTACATGGATTGGACTGGTTGACCGACTGTGATGTTGTCATAGATTGTATAGAGCGTAGGGTCATGCTGACATCACCATCTAGGCGAGTTAGTTTTTATGGGTCGCGGGTTATTACGTGTTCACACTTTTTCAACTACCCAAGATATTCTGACTACCTAGTGGCAAGCTTGACTTCTACATCGGATATTGAGGTTAGCACAGCTGTGCCAGTGGTAGAAGAGTACTTGGACGTGTTTCCTGAAGAGTTACCAGGGTTACCACCGTAACGAGAGAGTGACTTTGTGATTGAGTTATATCTGGGTAAAAACTTTATTTCTATTCCAAGGTATATGATGGCTCCAGCAGAGTTCAGGGAGTTGGATAGGCAGTTGCGGGAGTTGTAGGGTCTAGGATTTATCAGACCCAGTACTTCACCAAGGGGTGCTCCAGTCCTCTTCGTGAAGAAGAAAGACAAACCGATGCGGATGTGTGTAGGCAATTGAATAGGGTAACTGTGAAAAACAAGTACCCGTTGCCAAGGATAATTGATATGTTTGATCAATTGAGAGGTAGTCACTATTACTACAAGATTGATCTCATGTCAGGTTATCACTAGCTTAGGATTCGGGAGGAGGACATATCGAAGACAACATTCCGTACTTGGTATGGCCATTATGAGTTCTTGGTCATGCCGTTTGGGCTAACCAATGCCCCAGCAACTTTTATGAATTTGATGCATAGGGTGTTTAGACAGTATCTTTACCAGTTTGTGATAGTATTCATCAATGACATATTAGTGTATTCGGCCACAAAGGAGAAACATATGAGGGATTTGGAGATTGTATTGCTGACACTCAGGGAGCATCAGCTGTATGCCAAGCTGAGTAAGTGTGAGTTTTTTGGCTACTCAGGTGAGAATCTTGGGGCATGTGATATCCAGAGTTAGAGTGGCGGTGGATCCTGTCAAGGTGGAGGCCGTGTTGGATTGGAGGACTTTGAAGACAGTGGAGAGTTTCGTAGTTTCCTAGGATTAGCAGGTTATTACAGGAGGTTTATAGAGGGATTTTCATGGATTGCTGCACCAATGACTGAGTTGACGTGGAAGGGTGTTCCTTTCACGTGGACTGATAGAAGTGAACAGACTTTTCATGAGCTAAAGACCTGACTCACATCCCCTCCAGCTCTGACCATTTCAGACAGTGGTATAGGTTACCATGTATATTGTGATGCTTCAAGGATTGGATTAGGTTGCGTACTCATGCAGCAGGAAAGGGTGGTTGATATGCTTCACGACTATTGAAGCCACATAAGGGGAATTATCTCGTACATGTTTTGAAGTTGGCTGCTATAGTGTTCGCACTTAAGTAGTGGAGGCATTACCTTTATGGGGAGCAGTTTGAGGTGTATTTAGAACATAGGAGTTTACGACACTTATTCACACAGAAGGATCTGAATCAGAGGCAGCGAAGATGGATGAAATATATTGGAGATTATGATTTCTCATTACAATATCATCCATGAAAGGCTAATGTGCTGGGGGAGCCTTGAGTAGGAGGTTGGCAGTGGCATGATTGTCACGACGGGAGTTTGATTTGGTTGACACCATTGGGAAGTACCATTTAGATGTTGATGAAAGGGGTGATAGATACTTCTTGAGGAGTTTGGTAAGCCGTCCAACACTAGTACATAAAGTGTTGGATGCACAACTCGGCAATGTGACTTTTGATGATATCGAGGATATGGATGGTTGGATTCGAGGTGCTGATGGAGGAGTTAATTTTAGAGGCCGACTGGTGGTTCCGGACGATGCTGAATTGAGAGGTGAGATACTTAGAGAGGCACACTATTCTCAGTTCGCGATACATCCTGGTGCTATTAGGATGTATTGAGATTTACGGAGACAATATTGGTGGAGCGAACTGAAGAGAGATGTGGCCCAGACTGTGATGAGATGCCTTACCTATGAGCAGGTGATGGTAAAGCATAGGAGACCTCCTGGATTGTTACAGCCATTTCCATTTCCCGAGTGGAAGTGGGAGCATGTGTGTATGGAATTTGTGATGGCTTTACCAAGGACTGTGAGGAGACATGATGTCGTGTGGGTCGTTGTTGATAGATTGAAGAAGACTGCTCACTTTTTACTGATTCAGCAGACTAGCTTGGTGGAGGTACTTACTAGACTTTACATTCGAGAGGTCGTACGACTACATGGGGTATCCGTGTCCATTATATTCGATAGGAATCCCCATTTCACTTCGCTTTTGGAGCAGCTTTTAGTACACTTAGGGGACGATGTTGAGTTTCAGTACCCATAGACTGAAGGGTAGAGTGAGAGGACTATGCAAATCTTGGAGGACAAGCTACGATCATGTGTTTTAGATTTCAGGGCTGATTGGGAGACGCCCATTCCACTGGTAGAGTTTGTTTATAACAACTCCTATCAAAGTAGTATTCAAATGGCACCATTTGAGGCACTTTATGGTAGACCATGCAGGTCACCACTCTGTTGGTCAAAGGTTGGGGATCGACCTTTGTTGGGACCGGATTTAATTCGACAGACCACTGAGGTGGTATCAGTTATTAGGCAGCGACTTCTGATGACCCAGTCACGTCAGAAGAGTTATGTAGATAGGAGGCGGAGGCCTTTAGCGTTTTAGGTGGGTGACCACGTATTCCTCAAGGTTAGTCCGATGCGAGGAATACAGCGTTTTGATAGATCGGGGAAGTTATGCCCTAGGTTTATTGGACCTTTTGAAATCCTGGAGAAACTGGGGAGTTTGGCATATAGGTTGGCATTGCCACCACATTTATCCAAAGTTCACAGTGTGTTTCACGTTTCGGAATTGAGAAAACTTATAAATTTATGGAACAATTCAGTAGAGTGTGTATCAGGTGAATTTGAAACAGTCTTAGCATGCTCACATCTACGTGACTTTACCAACTTAGAGCAATGAGGTTTTAATATGTCCTTTAACACCACACAAATGAAAGATAGACACGAATCCAAAATGATTATAATGCATGTGTCATGTAGCCTGTAGGTAGCCTACGTGAACTAGTGGATGCATGCTGCATGTAAGTTACATGAGCTTTTGATGCATTTATAGGCTGAGATGATGAAATAACATGAGTTTTACCTTTATGTACTTGTTTGGAACCAATACCTATGTCTTCATCTTCAAGATTTTTTCCTTGAACAAACGATTTGAAATCTTTTCCAACCTATTGTGACTCACCGATATATCTAAGTCCATTCCTAATTCCAGTTTGTCTCATCAAACCAAACAAGCTATCCAAATTACTGGTTCCTACCTGCAAGGTTTGAAACATAAAATATTTTGATAATTCACTTTGCAAGTTAGAAATTGTACCTTGTAATTGTTGTATTTTTGCTTGATCATGATCCTGGTGCTTTTGCATCTCCTCAAGATTAGTGAGTAATTCAGCTTCACGAACCAATCATTCTTGCAGATTGGTTTGTAGTTGTAGTTTGGACTTATGAATTTTTTTTCAAAAGCTATCACTAGTTTATTATAAGCATCTTGAAGATCAACAATATCATCATTCAAATCTTCACTCAATTCACCATCAGACTCAGAATTCAGTTCCACATGGATTGACCCAGTGAATTCAACCAGTGTGTTATTGTCATCATCAGACTTGCCTTCTTCATTGTTACTTTCACTCTCACTAAATGTTGTCTTCATGGACATATTATTCTTCTTTTTGTTTGCACACTCATGCGACATATGCCCAAAATTGTGACATTCATAACATTAAAAAGTGGCTATGGATTACTTAGCTTTCGTCTCAAATTTTGATTTCAAATTAGCCTTGTCTGGACGACTAGTCTTCCCCTTTTGCAGCTTGATATATTTTTTGAAATTTTTGGCTAATAAGACCAAACTCTCCTTGTCATCATCTGAGTCTTCTCGAATACACTTCAAAGCAACTCCTTTCAGCTTTTTAGGAATCCGAAAATTTGCTTCATATGTTTGTAAGGACCCCATAAGTTCTTCTACCTTGAGTATGTCAACATCCTTGCTTTCTTCAATGGTAGCCACCTTAGCTTGAAATCGGACTGGCAAGGAACGTAGAATTTTCTGAACTATTTTGGAGGGTGAGAGTTGTTCACGAAGTGCAAACATGAAATTCACTATATCATTCAACTTAGCATAAAATGATCAAAAGTCTCCTCTTCCTCCATCTGTAACATCTCAAAAGAAGGTCTTAATTTCTGTAATTTTGAAATTTTCACAGCTGGTGTACCTTCATGTGTAACTTCCAGAATATCTCATGCTTCTTTTGTTGTCTCATAATTAGCAATTCGTCTAAATTCCTCAAGACATACACGAGTGAACATAGCATTAAGTGCCTGATTGTTCCAGCCAACACTATCATATTCAGTAGTAGTCCAAGATGTTGTTGGTTTAAGAATGATCTTCTTTCATCCTCTATAGTCGGTGGTGTCCATCCATGAATTACCAAAAATCAAACACGCTCATCTAGCATATTAGCCTTCCAGAAGGCATAGTGCTCACCATTGAAAAATGGAGCTTTGTTTCAATCACGATTAGTATCCATTATGAATAAGGATCTTCACCCAACACATAGAATGACCTCCTCTGATACCAATTGAAAATCTGAGTACTAAAAGTAAATAAAGTGAGACACGCAATATTTATGAGGCAAACCCAATCCAAGGGAAAACCTGCGGTGTCTGTAACCACCAATCTTTGAAACAATCCACTTTAACAAACGGGTTACAAGAATGTCCCTAGAGAAAGGATCCACATCACCTACACTAGTT
This sequence comes from Euonymus europaeus, assembly GCA_963580455.1. Classification (NCBI taxonomy): domain Eukaryota; kingdom Viridiplantae; phylum Streptophyta; class Magnoliopsida; order Celastrales; family Celastraceae; genus Euonymus; species Euonymus europaeus. The sequence continues at coordinate 11,106,681 of OY756969.1, forward strand.
TCTAGCTCGAATCACTTGACACACCCAACCACAAGTAGATCCACCACAACGATGCTCTAGAGTCGCATTGAAGTCTTCAAGCTCCGAGAACACACAATAATACCCTCAAAGTGTAATGCAAGAATGCATGAATTTTATCAAAATAAAAACTCGCTCAAAAAGACATGAAACTGTTTAGAATATGTGAGTTAAAAAACTTAGGGTTATTTGGTTAGCAAAGGCAATATATATGACATGTGTAGGAACCAAGAAAACCCTAATTGATGGCCTAAAGGATATGTATAATATTGAACCACGAAAATAGGAAAAGATTGTGTCCTAATCTTTGGAATCAAGGCCACAAAAGATAAGGAAAGACTTCCTTAAAGTGAGGAGATGATTATCTCTAAAAATACGAAAGAGATAAATCTAAATAAGAAGAGATAATCATTCCTAAAACAAACTTGATTTTATACCAATCAATCAATCTATCCAAATCAATTAATGAAATAAAATCAGTTAGCATTATCCAAATAAAAACATATCATGTAATTCTAGATGCACATTTTCAAAAGACTTTATGTTCATGTATGCTACATCAAAGTTACCTGAAATCGCAGTCAGCTCATGTAAGCTACATGCAGGTTATCTGAAATGGCAGTCAGCTCATGTAAGCTCCATGCAGGTTATCTGACATCTTCATTTGACCTTTAGTTCACACGTAACTCTCATTCTATCCTACTATGGATCCAAGCTATCCTAAACTAGGAAATCACATTGTTCAAGCATAGTGTCACATACATATTGCTAACAGGCTGTATCTTGGTGTGCTGTCAATGATATTTGTGGCCCGTTTGAGCAATGGTGTGCTTTAGTGAAGAAGGGAGCTTTGCAAAGGAAAACATGGAAGTTATTATTTTATGTAGCTGTCTGGTCAATTCGGAAAGCCCATAATGTGCTAATCTTCAGAGATAAGCAAGTGATTTAGAAAGAGGTCACATCCCTTATCTTTCATCGATTTCAGGAACGGTCTCAGGTATTTCTTCCCTCAACATTTCACATAATATCACCTCTAGAATTCTCGACAATCTCTATTCATTCATTATCAAATAGAAGATCATCCAGGCACCACAATGGTTGGCAATCACCAAATATGGGGTTTCTTAAGTGGAATGTCGATGGGTCTAGTAATGGTAAACCTAGGCGAGCAGGTAAGAGGGGGCTGTTAAGAAATGAATTGAGGCAAGTATTATACTATTTTAGCTATAATGTAGGAATTTGTGACTCCAATCAAGCTAAGTTCATGGCCATTCCGAAGGCATTGGAGCTATCTGCTTCTTCTCCCATTGTTAGGCAAACTAACATTATTCTGGAATATGATTCTTTGAATGTATGCGGCTTGGTTAACTCTAAGGGGAAGGTACCTTGGAAACTAAATTTTTTTCATAACGTAGTTGGTAACTCAATGCTTTATCTCTAATCAATTTGTTTCACGCATATCCCACGGGAAATAAATGATGAGGCTGACATCCTGGCTTTAGAAAGAGTTCTTTTGCTGGAAGATAAGATTCGATGGTTCTGAGTTACGGTTTTAGGGAAGCAAGCATTATTGAACTATCATAGGGATGTTTTTCTTTTATTTCATGTTTATGCTATGTAATTTTTGTTTGTTCTTGTTCTTGTTTCAGCCTTCTTCTGGAAGGCTTAACTATATGTTTGGTTTTCCTCCGTCTTGTGAGGGTGTTTATTTATATTAATTTTGAGGCTAAGCCTATTCTATAAAATAAAAAAACACATTTTACTTGTGTGAGTTCTTTAGTTAATAGTTCTATTGTCGTTGAAATTACCGTGCTCTGTTACGTCTTATCTTTTTTACATCTAGTATGAGTGACTAAGGTGTGTTCTAATCCTTTCATATGAGATAATTGTCAAGTTTGGCCCAGCATTTCTAAACAGCATTTGCCGTTCGAGTCAAACACAACGTACTAGCTCGTGTTTGGAGAACCACATTCCTATGCATTTCTGCTAGCTTTAGACAAAATGCAGTTCAGCATCAAAAGAGGGACTAGGGTGTACATCAGTTCAGACCTTCACGCGAATCGACTCGAAAATGGTCGACCAGTCTTCTCCGTCTGCAGAAAGGTACTGATCTGCCTCCCCATATCTCTTTCTCTCTCTTTCTCCCTCTAGTCGTCTCTCAACTTCTCTCTTAACTCGTCTTTGTATCGATTTTGACAGTGTTCATGGACGAATAGACGAACGGCCGCTCCTCCACCTGATGCGAACAGGACAGGTACAAATCTGCTGCCTTCGTCTCCCTCGTATACCACTTGTAATTATTTGTTTGATTTGCTTGTATTATTGGATAATTTTTTCATCTAAGACATGGATGAATGCCTAGGTTTCTGGACAGTGTGATTTCTTGCTCCATATAGGAGAAATCGTTGCTCTTGTACTTTTTCTTTCTTTGCCGGATTTGGAAACTAGTCAAATTTTAGTTTCTCTTTATAGCTACATCGTTTAGTGACAGAGAAACCTGTATGTGTATCTGAGTATCATTAGTACTATAATTTGCTTAAAGCATCTTTGACTAGTCAAAATCACCATGCGAGACCATTACTCCTTCCCAGTGGCCTTTGAAATTTGATTTCCAGTATTCTTTTCTATGACTGATGGATTACCTTCTCTTTTGCATATTATTCTTTCTTTCATTTTATGATAAAAATGTGCAGGGGAGTGGTCTTTTTCTAACGTATTGATGAGAAATCTCTCGTGAGGTCAAAGTCTTGCGCTTTGTATGAGCTACATTGCATGTACATTTCACTTATGTTTCAATCTTCATTTCGATAATGTCCCTGCTAGGTTGCTTGCCTCATTATGTCATATATATCATTAGATTCGTAAAACCGATCAAATATAAACATAATTTTTTCAAATTTTTTTAAAAATGTCTTGTACCCCAAAAGCTTAGGTCCTTATTTTAAGTTCTTATTTTATGTCCTTATAAGAGAATTCCCCTATATATATATATATTTGGGTTCTTGGTGGGTAATCGAATAAATAAATTTACTATCAATTTAACATTTATGTAGATCGCTTTTTTTAAGGATAACATGAATGTAGTCTAGCCACGCTTAGATTAGTTTGTAGTTCAAAACTATTGCTCAGCTTTATTATTAATTGTTTGTGCCTTGCTAATGTTCCAATTAATTGGTTCCTACTATTCTAATGTTGAGGACATCCAGAAAATGTATTGAGTCCATGAGCTGTTTAATGGGGGTGCTATATCATAAAGTGGCATTGTCGTTGCTATTTTTTTATGCCCATACTTGAGGGTTTCTTGTTCTTAGGCTTTTTTTTCACAGTATTAAATGTTTTGATTCTATCGTTACGCCTACATTTGTTCACTTACTGTTTATGATTGTATCGATGCTATTAGTATGAGTACCCCCCCCGCACGCCCTCCTACACAATCAAGTTCGGACAAGGCAAACTGGGACTCTGCTCAGACTAGAATTTTTGTGAATCTCTGTGTTGAACAAGTGAGGGCAGGGAGGAGGCCTGACTCTCATTTCAACAAGAAAGGTTAGCAGAAAATCGTAGCCGATTTTGCCGAACAAATCGGTAAGCGCTATGGTCAACCCCATATGAAAAATAAATGGGACAATCTCGAAAAAGAGTACAAGTTGTGGCAAAATTAAGGACCCGAGAACTTGGAACAATTGGAGCTACTATTTGGTGGTCTTTGTCCGACCAGTGAATTTACTTACATACATGGGTCATCATCTAGGCGGGGGGACGATGTAGAGCATCAACCAAGGACTAGCATTGGCGACAATATTCAGGTCAATTCCGTTGGCACCGGAGAGTCCACTGACACAGATTATGACAACACCAATGATGTTGAGGTTGAAATAAATAGCCCCTCAATTACGCCAGTTCAACAGAGGTGAAGGTCGCTCACACCAACATATCGCTGCAAGAAGAAGCATAAGGCAGCTGATGTACGTGCTGACATCAGTGCGTCACTAGACAAGTTAGTTTTTGTTGTCAACAGCAAAACAAATTCAATTGCAAGTGCACCTGAGGGAGGGAATAAGGCTGAGATTGTTGATTGCTTGCGGATTCTTGAGGACATTCTAGAGGTGGCAAGTGGGGGACCCTTGTTGGATTTTGTTTTGTTGCTTTTTCAGAATAAGGTGAAGAGTGAGTACTTCACCAGTATCTACCGCAAGGATTGGAGGTTCAACTGGCTGCTTGCTGAGTTCAAGAAATAGGGGGTGGTGCTACTAACAACTGAAAGCGGACATAAAGAGTTTGTTTTACATTTACTACTTACCTTGAACTTTACAGTTTACTGGACTTTGTTGAGGGACTTTATTTACTTCTTTTATCAGCTTTTTATTGGGATTTTTTAAGCTTTGTTTGTACTGGACTTTTTTTAAATCACTTTGGACAATTTTGTCTGGACTTATTAAGCTTTGTTTTTACTGGAGTTCGTTTAATTATGAGTTTTGTATTGAAATTAAAGAGCTATTTTTGCTAGACATGTGCAGGTTATGAGCTGTTTTTACTAGACCTTCTATATTTGTGAAAGGAATTGTTTAGGAAGCGTGAGCTGTTATTGCTATGTTTGGGATTTTTTAAGCTTTGTTTGTACTGGACTTTGTATTGCGAATTGCCTTCTGGATCTTTATTTTTAATATGGCTTACAATGTTGCTTATGGACTTGGGGTATGCATTTGTTTTGGTATTTCTGTTGATAGGAACATATAAGTTAATTTTGAATTGTAGCTAACCGAAAATTATTTTATCAGGTTATGGATAATAATGCTGATGAAAATGACCAGTATAATTTGGTTGACTTTGCGATTATCGCGGTGGTGATGGCTGCTGCAAGTGAGTCTTTAGGTTGGGTAACGCGAGGACCTTCTCGGACATTGGCCCAAACATGGCGTAAGTATATAACTAAAGTGCCTTGATTTAAGGTCCATTCTACCATGGTTCTGGTATTCCGTTGGTTTACTCGGTCATAATGATTTCCCTACTCTTCTTCACATACTGTGTCAGCCACTTTAGGTTGGGAATTAGGGATAATTGGCGCATGGAACCACTTATGTGATGAACCATTAGGGACACTATCCAGTCTTAGTTATGAATTAATCTTAGAATTGAACTTAGTTTGAGTTTAGGCTCTCAATTGCAACTTACATCCCTCTGCACTTCGTCACATGCAACTAACAATGAGTGGGATATCTTAGTTGGGCATTTAATTTAATAGTTTCATTATATGTAGACCAAATTAGAGAAAATCAATACAGATTATAGGTTAGTAAATTGGGTGGTTTATTTGAGTGGTGAGGCATGTATATTTTGCATACAGTTAACCAAATCAACTAACTACCATAAGCAATTGATTTGACACAAGAAGTGAGCATGCAAATAAAATAAAAATTGATTTGTCTTTTGCATTAGACCAAAAGGGACCCATGCAAAATATTTGTTTTGTAACTTTAATTTTTTTCTTTTTTATAGTATTAGATTATTAGAAAAACTTTTAAAAAAACTGGTCAAAACTCTCCATTCAAATTCTTTTTAAACTTTTACTGTGGCTGTAAAAACAATTTCATTATTAGAGAATATTTCATGCTAAAGAATATATTCCTCGGCAGAGAATATCAATAATTATCTATGTCAAATTTGGTCTTTTGTTATTGGTGCTTATTTATTGAGGGTTCCCATTTTTTGAGTGTAAGGTGAGCCTGAACGCAATTCATAAGTCTTTCTTGGTTTCACGTGTTGTTGTTTTAGCAGCCTATTTCTTTTATCACCTCTAATGCACTTTAAAATTTTCAAGCCCATTGGCGAAGTTGTTTGATCATGGTGAGTTCATTGTTCTTTTATTTCCTCTTCCAATGTACTACAACATTATAAAGTTTATTACAATGGTGGTTTGCCAAAATATTGCAGGATGTGATACCCTTGCATGTGCGGTGTGTGCTATTATTTCTTTCACTTGTTGTTGACTACGACTGGTAAGTACATTTTCTTTGACATTTGTTTTTCATCCTTAAAGTTTGAAAGCTCGACTTTTGCAAGCAATGCCTTGCATGGAAGATATATTTTTCATGTCGGTCTACACCCATTTACTATTTACATGCATTTTGTTGGAAGAATCATATCATTTTGTTCCATTGTTCCAGCTAAATTTTCTGTACCGGCTGCTATTATCCCCTGTGGATACAAAGTCAAACAAATGGACTATATATTTGACTTTCACTTGCCAACCGTTTCAATCGAGAAGGTTAGTACAAATATTAGCGGTTTATTTTTTAGAAGGTAATTTCCCTATGTTAGCGATTGCGTGCGCACTAAAGTTAAATTATATTGTTCTCATGATGACTTCATCACAAGCGAAACGAAGCAAGTAGACAATCTTATGGTTGAATCCGAGGAGAATATCGCAGATTATGTTAGAAGCGAATTTGAAAGCGATATGGTAAGATGTTTAATTCAAATAACATATGAATTTTTTTGTGTTAGGTTCAAATAAATATTCATTAATTTATAATAGCATTTAATACATTTACAGGTGTTCAAATTACGCCAATCATTGATCGATTGGGTTCAACAAACCTGACGCAATTTGGCATATATCATCATTGTCAAAAGATCAGATATTGGTGGATTCGATAAAAAAATACAGATTACAATTCAAATTTGATCATGGTGGCAACTACCAAAGCGTAAAACTCTCAACAAACGTCTGATCGGAGTATCTTGATTTTTTAGCTAGTCTGATTCTCCATGACTTTCTTCCAACTCACAAACGTCTCTAGGACTTCATCTTTACATCTCATGGTGTAAACCTATAACCACCTAGAATATTCATCAACAAAAGTCACAAAATAGTGTTTCCCTCTAAATGATGCATTCTTGGAAGGACCCCAAGCATTTGTGTGCACATAATCCAATATCCCATTAGTCTTGTGGATAATTGTCCCAAATGTAGCTCTTTTTTGCTTGCCCATAACACAATGCTCACAGAAATCTAACTTGAAGGCAGCAACACCTTTCAATAAACCTTGTTGAACAAGATCATGCAAAGATTTTTTACCTGTATGTGCCAACCGCATATGCCATAATTTGGTAGTCAACTTGGCTACAGAATCTATAGCCTCGGTAGTAGCTGCTACTAAGCCTGTAATTGTATTCCCTTTCAAGTAATACAAGTCACTCTCACGAGTGCCTTTCATTAAAACCATTGCTCCAAAAATTACCTTCAAAATGCCATATTGAATAGCAATCCGATTACCTTCGCTTTCCAACTGATCGATGGAGATGAGGTTCTTCGTCATCCCTAGGACATACCTGACATCCTTTAACTCTCTGACCACTCCATCATGTAACTTCAAATGGATGCTACCAATCCCCATAATCTGACAAGGTTGAGAATTCCCCATCAGAACAACACCATTCTCCAACTTATCAATGCTAGAGAACTAGTCCCTATTGGGAAACATGGAACGTAGCCCCAATATCTAAAATCCACTCACTAGAAGTTGCGGAATAAACAATTGATGAAATGATCATTGAGTAGTTCGAACCCTCATCTTCATCCTTTTTCTGAGCAACATTAATTGACGAAGAAGTGGAGTTATCCTTCTTCTTTGCCACCTTTGGAAAATCTTTCTTCCAGCGCCCTCTCTCATGGCAAAAAGCACACTCATCCTTAACAAGCTGTCGTCCTCCTCTTGATTTGGATCGACCCGAGAGGAACTACCACCAGATTTCTTTCTATCTCTCAACCTCCCATGTATTGCCAATAATGCCTTTGATTGTGAATCACGCGATGCCCTTTATCCTTCTTTCTGAACTCAAAATTCAACAATGTTGTAGACACTTCATTGTAGTTTAGTTCTGTCTTCCCATATATCAAAGTGTTGAAAAAAATTCTCAAACTCCTCAGGAAGTGAATTCAACAACAATAAGGTTTTCACCTCATCCTTGAAAATTTCTTCTAAATTTTCGAAGTTAGCAAGCAATTTAGTGAACTCATTCAAGTGCTCACCATAGATGCACCCCTTCTCATAGTGAAGCGATAAAGCTTCTTCAACAAATGGAGACGATTCTCGATGCTCTTTTTCATGTACTTATCCTCCAAAATATGTCACATCTCCCTAAAGAAACTCACATCAAGTACCAGATACTTCAAATCCCTCACTGAGCAATTTTGGATAGTACCACATGCACGCTTGTTCATATGTGCCCACTCTTTATCATCAATGTCATATGGCTTGTCTTCCAGCACTTCATCAGGATATTGATGCGCTAGGGCATCCATCACCTTGACATGCGATAGACCGAAATTGTTTGACCCATCAAACTTCTCCACATCCAAAGGCTCCTTTGAAACAATCCTAGATTGCCTACCCAAAGCCTTCCCACCTTTGCCTTTAGTAGACTCAACCTTCTCATCACTAGACAACCTTAATCAAATTTGATTTCAGCACAAACAAGACAAGAATCCCAATTATAGATAACAATCTCAACAAAAAGTCAAGGCAATAGCAACCCAAAATCAACACAAAATTCTCACAGGAATTTTATCAAACACCTTGTGGCCACCAACGTCTCAAATTCTCCACCCAAGTATAAATCTATTTATAATCAACCAAAGAGAACCCCAAGATTACAAACCTTAAGCTCTGATACCAATTGTTACAATTAGTAGCCCAATATGCAATGGAATTGGCTCAATCGACGAAACCCTTGTTTGTCCAAACCAAAACAAGAACCACTCTAGTATGAGTAATCAAATATGTAGAGAAAGTAAAACAGTTATAAAGACAAGTGAAGAACACAAGAATTACATGGTTCAGCGTTACCCTACGTCCACGAGGAGAAAATGGGGTGTTTATCACATTAGGTTTGAGAGAGAAGTGTCAAAAGTTACAAAATAAAACGCCGGGTCCTGACTTTTTAACCCAGATAATTGCGTGTGTGCCTAGGCGCTACACTAACCCGCCTATGAGCTACAGTAACGCTTCTAGGGCAGATTTTTCACAAATCAACATTGGACAACTTTTTTTTAAAATTGTGTTCAATACCTGGTTAGTATTACATTCTTTCATTTTCCTAGATTGTCTTTTGCCCATTGATATTTATAGTGCGATTATGCCTCCTACTTGAATGTAATGTTCTGCAGTTAAATTCCATTACACTGATTCTTGCCTGTTTAGAGTTATCCAACTCATATCCTAGACAAACCCTAACTGACCCAATATACTAAACAAACTCTAACTTGCCTAATACCTTTCTTGTTCCTGTGAAGGTGAAGTGAAAGTTGAGAGAGTTAATAAAAAGGGAGTTGTTGGATGCAAAAGTGAGAGGGACATTTTTGTCATGAGAGTGTCTTTATTTATATAAAAAAAAGTTATTACTTATTTGTCTTATTTTATATTACGTACATTATGCTCTCAAATGGGTTTAGGACTTGCTGTTGTTTTTGGGTAATAGAACATTCAATAATGTTTTGTAATCACTTGCACAAATATCGTTTTGGTAGACACATTTAGGGTCTGCTTGGGAGAGGTGTTGGGAAGGGTTGGATTCGCGAACCCCTTTTTCCAACCCCTCAAAATTGGGGATTGGGCGGTGTTTACTCACAAAAACACCTCCCAGCCTTTCTCAATACCAAATAAGGGTTCACTTTTATGAACCATTCCCAACTCAACACCTCCCAAACCCACCTCTGCCAACCCAACCCCTCCCAACACTCATGCCAAGCATAGCCTTAGAGTCTAGTAGTTAATTATTCAATAAATATGGAACATGAATAAAGAAAAGAAGAACTAAGGTAGTAAGATCTTGTTGCGGTAAAAATTGGTGTATCAAGGCTCTAATGTGTTGGTTTTATATTTTTAAGCAAATTGGTTTCCAGGGTAGTTACACTTGTAGTTTTGAAGTTTGATTGAAAGCTATGGATGTTTTAAGCATGTTATTTTTGAATTGAGAAAACTCACTTCACCTAAGTAGACTTTTCAAATAGTTACAAATTTCATGTTGAATTATCAATGTTGTTTTACGGTTAGTTAGAGTGTATTAAAGTGAAGTTTTGAATCTGTTAACTGTCTATTAGGCTATGCTTGGATTGAGGGTCAAGAGAGTTAAGTGAGGGAGAGTAAACAAATTACTTGGATTAAGAATAGGGTTTTAGGAGGGGGATGATAAAGGGTTAAGTGAAGGGAAAATTTCATATTTTTTGTATATTTCTTCCCCTCCCAAATTGGCGTGTTAAGGACAGGAAGAGATACATATTTTTTAAAAAACTTAAAATACCCTTGAGAAATCTTTAGAGATACTTGCTTTTGCAGTTTTATTTAAAGGTATTTTAGTAACTATAATATTTTTATCCCTCCCCCTCACTCAAAACTCTCAATCCAAGCAAAGAGTATAATGAACACACCCCCGATTTATCTCCCCTCAATCCAAGCAAAGTTATGTATAAAATTTTTCCTTCCCCTCACTTAACTCTAATTAATTCTCCATATTTTTTTGTCCCTCAATCAAAGGAGAGCCTTAATCTATCCATCTTTGTTTCTTCTAAATTTGAGGAAGTTAATTCGATTGGGATAATTTCACACTTGAGGATCAACAAATTTTTTATTGTTTTTATTTATACTTACTAGCCGTCTAATTGGTGTCAAACTTCATCCTACACTACACCTATTATACGCGTGATTGAAGCAGACGACAATTCAGACATGAGGATTTTTTGAAGATTGAAAACTTGTCTGAGAGTGCAATATGACCAATACTGCATCGAGATAGGTATCTTTTGGCTTTAAACCTTCCCTAGTGAAAGTCTATCAGACTTACTTAACTTGTTAGTGGACTGACGCCTTATACTGTCAAATGTTTATGTAAGCTCAGACAATAAACCTCACACAAGAATGATCCAATTCATAATTAGTTCTCGATTGTGTTCATTGTTTCGGCCGTGAACATCTTGGGTTTAGTGAGTGCTTTAGAAAATATCGCCTTTTATATATTTTCATAGAGTCGGCCTTGCTTCACTCACATATGTGATATCCTATAAAGAGTCCCAATACTCCACTTGTATGTTACAACATATAGGAATAGTTAAAGCTTCATGCTGCTCACACTTAAGTTATTCTCAAATTATGTTTTCCTATTGAACATAGTCCTTGGGATCTCCAATTTCTAGGTCATGTTTCCATTAGGGTAACTTATTGAGTTAAGGCTTTTAAGCCCATCCCCCTCGATGCACAGTCCGTCACCTCTCTACTCAAACCTTTAGTCAACATATCCGCTAGGTTTTCTTTAGAGTTCACAAAGTCTAAGGAAATTATTCTAGTAGAGAGTAACTGTCTTACGGTATTATGTCTATGACAAATGTGTCTAGACTTATCGTTATATATCAAATTCTATGCTCTAGCAATTACAGCTTGATTGTCACAATGAATGAAAATTGTAAGCACAGGTTTTGGCCATATTGGAATGTCCTCCAAAAAGTGACGAAGTTAATCTGCTTCTTCGCTGACTTTATCCAAAGCTATGAATTCTAATTCCATCATAGATCATGATATGCGCATTTGCTTTGAGGACTTCCGTGAAACAACTGCCCCTCCTAGAAGAAATAGATACCCACTTGTGGATTTTGATTCCTCTAAATCTGCAATCCAATTTGCATCACTGTATCCGTCTAAAACAGTCGGGTACTTACCATAGTTCAAAACATTGGTTTTTGTTTTGTTCAAGTACCCCCAATACTCTCAATAGAGCTTTCTAATACTCATGTCCAAGATTACTTGTGTATCTGCTTAGTTTGCTAATATACTATGCAATATCTGGCCTCATGTAGTTCATGATGTACATTACACTACCTATAATTTGAGAGTATTCCAATTGTTGAATACTATCTCCAGTATTCTTATGTAAGCCTAGATGAGGAAGAAATGGACTATTAGCATCTTTGATACCATGTTATTTAAACCTTTCAATCACTTTCTCGACATAGTCTGATTGAGATAATGTTGGGCCTTCCGATGTTCTGCAAATTTTAATGCCCAGTATTACATCCGCTTCACTCATGTCTTTCATGTCAAAGTTCTTTGATAGCATTTTCTTGGTTTTGTTGATGATCTCAACATTTAGACCAAGAATTAGCATATCATTGACATATAGACAAATGATTACACAATCATTGTTTACCATTTTTGTGTAGACAAATATTTCACACTCGTTGATTCAAAATCCATCTTGAATCATTACTTGGTCAAATTTCTCATGCCATTGTTTTGGAGCTTACTTTAGTCCATATAGTGACTTGACAAGTTTACACACCTTGTGTTCTTGTCCTTTGATCTTGAACCCTTCGGGTTGTTCCGTATAGATTTCCTCATCGAGTTTACCATTTAAGAATATGGTTTTAACATTCATTTGGTGAATCATCAATTCATATAGCGAGGCTATATAAATTAACATCTAAATAGATGTAATTCTCGTGACTGGTGAAAGTACTCTACACCCTTGTTTTGTCTAAACCCTTTGGTTACAAGCCTTGCTTTGTAGTATCTATGGATCTATCAGCTTCAAGTTTTTTTTCTTCTGAAGATCCATTTACATCCAATTGGCTTATTCCCGGGTGGGAGATCAACCAATTCCCAAGTACGGTTACTTAGGATAGATTCTATTTCTACAACTTCTTTCCATAATGGAGCATCCGGTGTTGACATTGCTTCCTTGAATGTGTGAGTATCTGTTTCCAGATATATGTTAAAAATTCAGGACCAAAGGAATTTTAGACTTTTGGTCTCTTACTCCTTCTTGGTTCATCAACCTCTTGTTCACCGTTTTGTTCGTTCTTAGAATCGGAATCTCTATTCCTTTTCTGAGAAGTTTCAATTCGTTTGCAAGGAAATATTTCGTCAAAGAATTTCACATCTCTCGTTTCCATGATAGTATTTACATCGATATCATCTATCTTAGATTTGTGTACCAAAAATCTAAATGTACTACTATTTTGAGCATACCCAAAAGATATGCAATCCATAGTTTTAGGTTCGAGTTTGATTTTCTTAGGTGGAGGTACTGCCACCTTAGCTAGGCACCCCCACACTTTCAAGTATTTGAAAGGGGTGGTCTCTTATTCCGCATCTCATATGGAATACTACCTTTTTTCTTGTGGGGCATTTTGTTAAACTTTTTATTAGCAATTAGCACTGCTTCCCCCCACAAGTTTTGTGGTAGTCTAGAACTTATTAACATAGAATTAACCATTTATTTTAAAGTTTTATTCTTTCTTTCAACAATTCTATTTGGCTGAGGTGTATAAGGTGTTGTTATTTGGTGAATAATTTCAAACCCAGTACATAACTCATCAAAGAGAGCAGAATAAAATTCTCCTCCCCTATCCGAACTTAGTGCCTTAATCTTTTTGCCAAGTTGATTCTCAACTTCATTTTTATACTTGATATTGCTTCATTTTTGCTAGTTAACAAATAAACATAGAAATATCGTGTACAGTCATCGACGAATGTAATGAAGTACTTCTTTCTACCCCTACTTTGAACAAATTTCAAGTCGCATAAAGATTGTGAAACCCCGATCCAAAATTTTTGGAATTTTTGAGTTTTGCACACAGGGGAACAAACTGGACTAGGCGCACCAGGGGGCGCCTAGGCGCTGCGCCTAGTCCAGTGAGGGGGCTGGAAATGAAGAAAACAAGAGAAGCTGGCGCGCCTAGGCGCCAGAGCAGCACGCCTAGGCGGTGTGCGCCTAGGCGTGTGCAATGGTACGCCCAAGGGTGCCTAATCCAACAGGAAGAGCAGAGTCCAAAAAGAAGAGGCACTGGACTGGGCGCAGCTCAGGGCGCCTAGGCGCAATGCCCAGTCCAGCAGGTGAGCGAACCGGAGTAGGCGCCCGCCCAAGCGTGCCCCGCCTGGGCGGAAAATCCTGCACGCCCAGGATTCCGCCTAGTGCAGCGCTTGAAGAAATTTTTGTTAAGGCTAGGGCGCCTAGGCGCCCGGGGTAGCGCCTAGGCGCAACCCGCGTTTTTCAAATACCTCCAGCGACAAATTTTAGACCCATTTCTGGTACGTTTCAGTTCTAGAGAGGGAGAGCGACGATTCTAGAGAGAGAAGAGTATATTGAGGTGATTCTTTGTGTTTGAAGCTTAGTTTTAGAGATTTAGAGAGATTTCAAGGAAGATTCAAGCCTTGGAGGTAAGTTTCTTCGTTTTTCAATTTCTAGGGTTCGAGTAGATCTTGTTAGTTTTGGGTGGAGTTGATATCTAGGGTTTAGATATGTTGATATAGACTTGTTTGTGGACCTATGTGTAGGTTTAGTTGGGAGTTTGGAGTAAAATTTGGATTGGGCTTTGGAACAAGCTTTTGAAAGACAATTCTAGAGAGAGAAGGTAAGTATTTCGATTTTTGTCGATTGATTGTTATTAGTAGGGATAATGTGGTATGTTTTGGTTGATATTGTGAGTTCGATTATGTGAATCGATAGGTTCGGGAGAAACGAGGGTTCGAAACCCTAATTTGGTATTTGAGGTGATTGTGCTCGATTGAGGTAGGGATTCCTAACCGATTCTTTTCTATCGTCCGTTCTCCTTTCTAAATAGCGTTTCGATTCTTCATTGGTCCTTTTGTTGTGTTTCCACCTTAATTGCTTCTAAGGGGAAACGAGCCAATGTGTGGTTAATTGTTGATTGTGGATTGTATGCATGACCCAATTTGTGTGTTTCGTCTCATACGGGCACGAGTTGAATTCCGTTCATGCATCACGGTAGTTATATATGTATATATGTAGGATGTTCATATATATATCTATTCGGCATGACATTGCATAATTGCATTAGAGATGCATGGGGGACTCGAGTATGGACTCGGGGACTCTTAGGTTCCTTGAAAGCCTCATGGAGGGATGACAGATGAAGTGAGTTGCCACCGGGTCACGTGAACTCTATGTTGGGGTAACGCACTTGGGCGATGGTTGGAGAGCGACCTAGCTGGCTATGTGCGGGCGTGATAGGTTCACGCAACCAGGTAATTCCAGGAGCGTTGTTGTGGTTGAGTTTGCTCCCTGTTGGATGCTACATGTATGAGACATGGTAGTATTGTTGATTGCTCAGGGTGAGGGGATTACTTGGATTGATGTTATATGTGCTTGTTGAGTATATGTGCATGTTGTAGATACATGTCGGTGCATTGTCCTTTTGATTGGTTCGGCCTTACTTCTTATATACTCTTGTACCCTACTGAGCTTCTAGCTCACTCCTTTACTTTCTTCCTTCCACAGGAGACACTGGTACAGGTACTGGTGGTGCGCATCAGTGAGCAGGGCGTGACATGGATGGCCCTGGATAGGATAGGGTGCTAGAGATATACTCTATGCATGTGGGAGTACGTAGTATATCTATGTTGAGAGAATATAACCATTTGGCACGGTGGTGTTTGTATGTGGATGTAGATGTTGATTTATGGTTATATTTGATGTTTCATAAATCTGTGTGTTGATTTATATGTGATGCCATCAGTTTGTGCATGCTGGTAGTGGATGGCCTGAGGCCTAGGGTCAAGATTGCATGCGGTTGAGGCCCGAGGCCTAGGTTTGCTAGGTTGCTAGTGTGATGTTGTTGTTGCTGCGTTTCTGATGCAGGTGGGCACTCTCCGATATGCGAGGAGGTGCCGTCGGATTTGTGGTTGATCCCGGATGTTCACACTAGTGACCTAGGAAGGGTGCGGAGAGAGCACCCAGTCGCGTCTCTGGAAACGGGGCGTGACATTTTTGGTATCAGATGGAGGTTTACGGCTCTTTATAGGATCTGGGGTGTTGGGTCCTAGTTGTAGAGTAGTATATCCAGGCCATGTCACGACTGCTACTGATCTGGTATGTTTTCCTTTTCCCTTAAATCCTCGTTTGAGTAGTGTATTAAATAGTATTATCTGTTGCCATATAGATGAATACTCGTAGTACTGTGCGATCTGATAGTACAGCTGAGGTACCTCGTGGTGGAGGCCAACGAGGGACAGGTAGAGGCCGAGGTAGAGGCCGTGGTAGAAGTGCGAGGCGAGAGGCTAGACGCACACCGAGTACTGAGGGTTCAGTTCCGAGAGTAGACTCTGATGTGAGAGATGAGGAGATAGTTCAGGAGGGACTACAGACTGAGGATGTAGCACAGCAGGCACCACCTGTGGTGCAGGTTGCTCCTGTTACTACAAGGGGCAACCCGTGACGATGGAGAGTCTTACTAGTTTCATGATGAGTATGGTGCAGACACAGGCGCAGACCATTGCTCAGGCAGTGGCTCAGGTGATGGGTGCAACTGGCACTCGTACTGAGGGAGTTGTACCAGAGGCTACAACTGAGGTAGCAGCAGTACCTAGAGCTGGGAGAGGGATGTATGAGGTGGATCAATTGAGGAGGACTACTCCTCCAACCTTTTCTGGAGATGGAACGGGTGTGGGAGCGGAGGAGTGGTTCAACCAGCTGAGTATGAGGATGGACACTCTTGAGATACCCGATGAGAGACGGGTGAAGTTTGTGTTCTACTACTTGAGTGGTGCAGCCTATGAATGGTGGATGTCCATGGGTCAGAGACGGAATTAGCTGACTTGGACCTCTTTTGAGCAGTTGTTTATGCAGAAGTTTGTGCCAAGGCCTCTGCAAACGGAGAAGGCCAAACAGTTCTTGGATTTATTGCAGACATCAGAGATGATGGTGTCCCGGTACACCAAGCAGTTTGAGGAGTTATACCGGTATGGGAAGGAGTTTACTCCAACGGATGTGAAGAACGTAGTGAGGTACCGAGATGGGTTGCTTCCCAGTCTTGGTAGAATGGTGATGGCCACTAGGGTGGTGTCATATCAGGACACAGTGGAGATGGCTCTTGATTTTGAGTTGAGTGAGAAAAGTGAAGCTCAGAGGAAGCGTCCAGTGAGTGAGGGTAGTAGTGGTGGTGGTAGTAGCCACAAGAAACCGAGAACGGATTTTTGTCAACAGAGAGGGGTTCGAGGCAAGGGCCCAAGACTACCATGGAGTAAGATGACATGCTTCAAGTGTGGAAAAGAGGGGCACAAGGCAAGTGAGTGCAAGCTTCAGGGGTTTAAGTGCTTTGGGTGTGGCAAGTTGGGTCACAGAAAGAGTGAGTGTCCGGAGGGCAACCAGAGAGCCCAGCAGCAGAGCATACCGGGAGTACCGCCTCCGGCTCTTCCTTCCAATGTTCCAACGGGAGGAAGAGGGCGGGGTGGGACTCGTCAACCGCGGCAGCAGCTGAATGCACTGATGGAGGGACGTGTCTTTGCATTGGGTCATCAGGAGGCGCAGGAGCATCCAAATTTCATTGGAGGTACCTTCTTGATTTCTAATTGTTGGGCAAGAGTCTTGTTTGATTCTGGGGCTACCTCATCTTTCATTACTAGTTCGTTAGCACACGCACTAGAGGTGGAGATTTCGCCAATAAGATGAATGTTCACGGTATCCTCACCATTCGGATACTTCACCACGTTGGAAGGAGTGGTGTTCGGTTGTGAGTGTCGGTTTGGAGAAATATCTCTGAAAGCCGACTTGTATGTATTAGATTTCCAGGATTTTGATGTGATTCTTAGAGTTGATTGGTTGACGAAGCACCAAGGGTTGCTTGATTTCTGGGAGAGGAAGATTACTCTTAGAGTACCCGAGGGAGGAGTGATTCGGTTGAGGGGATCGAAGGGGATTCCATGCCCACATTTCATGGAAAATCCTTCGTACCAAGATTGCAGAGTCGCAAGTTTGGTGACTTCGGCTCCTAAGGGAGATGTAGCTATCATGATTAGGGTAGTGGAAGAATTTATGGATGTATTTCCGGAGGAGTTGCCGGGATTACCTCCGAAGAGAGAAATTGACTTTGCTATTGAGTTGCATCCGAATGTCAAGCCGATTTCGATTCCGCCGTATTGAATGGCTCCAGCAGAGTTGAAGGAGTTGAGTTCTCAATTAGAGGAGTTGCTAGATTTGGGGTTCATTAGACCGAGTGTGTCCCCGTGGGGAGCACCGGTGTTGTTCGTCAAGAAGAAAGACGGAAGTTTGAGGATGTGTATTGATTATAGGCAGTTGAATAAGGTTACAGTGAGGAATAAGTATCCGTTGCCTAGGATCAATGATTTGTTTGACCAATTGAGAAGTGCTAGGCATTTCTCTAAAATTGACTTGAGGTCGGGTTATCATCAGTTGAGGATTAAGGATGAGGATATCCAGAAAACAGCGTTTAGAACTCGTTATGGGCATTATGAGTTCCTTGTGATGCCGTTTGGGTTGACTAATGCCCCGGCGGTATTCATGGACCTAATGCAAAGGGTTCTTCGACCGTTTTTGGACAAGTTTGTAGTTGTGTTTATTGATGATATATTGATTTATTCTCCTACGGAGGAAGAGCATGAGGAACACTTGAGGGTAGTGTTACAGACGTTGAGGGAGAATCAACTGTATGCCAAATTGAGTAAGTGTGAATTTTGGGCCACGAAAGTGAAGTTCCTAGGCCATGTGATCACTCAAGAAGGCATAGCGGTTGACTACTCCAAGGTTGAGTCGGTTTTGAATTGGGAGAGACCGAAGAATGTGACTGAGATCCAGAGTTTCCTAGGATTGGCAGGATACTACCGGAGATTCATTGAGGATTTTTCGAGAGTTGCTTCACCGATGACGCATCTCACAAAGAAGGGCACACCGTTTGTATGGACAGACGAGTGTGAGGCCGCATTTGAAGAATTGAAGAAGAGGTTGACAACACCTCCTGTGTTAGTTGTTTCGGAGAGGAATGTTGGCTACCAAGTGTATTGCGATGCATCTGGAGTCGGGTTGGGTTGTGTGTTGATGCAGCAAGGCCGAGTGATAGAGTATGGCTCGAGGTTGTTGAAGGCACATGAGAGGAATTATCCGGTGCATGATTTGGAGTTGGCGACAGTAGTATTTGCACTTAAGCAATGGAGGTATTATCTATACGGAGAGACGTTTGAGGTGTTTTCGGATCACAAAAGCCTCAAGTACTTGTTCACCCAAAAAGAGTTGAACTTACGGCAAAGGCGGTGGATGGAGTACTTGGAGGATTTTGATTTTAATTTGCAATACCATCCTGGTAAAGCGAATGTAGTTGCGGACGCATTGAGTAGGAAGAAGAGGGTTGCTAGCTTATTCATGCATGAGTGGGAGATTGTGGAGACAATCAACCAGTTTGGATTAGAGTTGCGAGAGCAAGAGGAAAAGGTACATTTGTGTTCTATGACTTCGAGACCTATGATGGTTCAGAAGGTTATAGATGCACAGAATGGAGATCATACATTTGATGTGATTGATGAGATTCTTGGATGGGTTCGAGGAAATGATGGTGGAGTACGATATGCGGGAAGGTTAGTGGTTCCCGATGATGATGAGTTGAGGCAAGAGATTCTAAAGGAGGCACATCATTCTTGGTTTGCTATGCATCCAGGGGGTACGAAGATGTACAAAGACTTGAGACAGAGTTTCTGGTGGAAGGGAATGAAGGCCGATGTTGCTAGATTTGTGATGAAGTGTCTTACTTGTCAACAAGTGAAGGCAAAGCATCAGAGACCAGCTGGATTGTTGCAACCATTACCAGTAGCGGAATGGAAGTGGGAGAAGATCACTATGGACTTTGTGACGGCGTTGCCAATGACTCAGAGGAGACATGACACGGTTTGGGTGATAGTGGACAGATTGACCAAGTCTGCACACTTTTTACCCATGAACAAGACGGATTCGTTGGAGACCTTGAGTACTAAGTATGTCAAGGAGATTGTGAGACTTCACAGAATTCCATTATCTATTGTGTCGGACCGGGACCCGCGGTTCACGGGTAGATTCTGGAGTAGTTTACAGGAGGCATTGGGAACAAAGTTGGATTTCTCTACAGCTTATCATCCTCAGAGTGATGGACAGAGTGAGAGAACCATACAGGTTTTGGAGGATATGCTACGGGCATGTGTAGTTGATTTTGGAGGAAGTTGGGATCGGTACTTACATTTGGCGGAGTTTGTGTATAACAACTCCTTCCAAAGTAGTATCGGGATGGCACCTTACGAGGCGCTCTACGGGAGGCCTTGTAGGTCACCTTTGTGTTGGGCAGAGGTTGGTGAGAAGGTTGTTTCAAGACCGGAGATGGTCAAAGAAGCTCGAGAGAGAGTTGATGAGATCCGGAAGCGGTTGATCACCGCGCAGAGCCGACAAAGTCTAATGCTGACCGGAGGAGGAGACCTTTGGAGTTCGCCGTAGGCGATAAGGTTTTCTTGAAGGTTAGTCCAAGACGGGGAATTCAGAGATATAGCAAGCACGGGAAGTTAGCACCGAGATTTGTGGGGCCATTTGAGATTTTGGAGACAGTTGGACCGGTGGCGTACCGTTTGGCACTTCCACCAAAGCTTGAGAAGATTCACAATGTATTCCATATATCAATGCTTCGGAAATATGAGCCGGATCCGTCGCATGTGATAGATTGGACTACGTTGGAAGTTGAGGAAGACGGCAGCTACACTCTTCAACCGGTGAAGATTCTGGATCGACAGAACAAAGTGACAAGGTCGAGTGTGATTCCATTGGTAAAGGTGATGTGGATGTACCACGAGGTTGAAGAAGCAACTTGGGAGTTGGAATCCAGAATGAAGGAGAAGTACGCGGAATTGTTCAGAGATTCAGGTACGTGTGCTGTAAATTTCGGGACGAAATTTTATTAAGGGGGGAAGGATGTGAAACCCCGACCCAAAATTTTTGGAATTTTTGAGTTTTGCACACAGGGAAACAAACTGGACTAGGCGCACCAGGGGGCGCCTAGGCGCTGCGCCTAGTCCAGTAAGGGGGCTGGAAATGAAGAAAACAAGAGAAGCTGGCGCGCCTATGTTGGGATGATGTCCTAAAAAACATACCATGTAAAGACAATTCTGAAATTCAAGAATAAACATTTTATGATTGCATTTGTGTTTTAAATGTTTTATTTTAAATATTTCATTTATATGTGAATGTTCTAACAAGGTCTAAGGATGTTAGATATGTGAATCTTGGATACTCAGATACACTTATAGTGTGAGTATAGATTGACACAAGATTCATTATTACATTCTAAATCATTAGTCACAACCAGATTAACAAAGTTAGGCACTTTGTTGATATAGGTTGTAGTGCATGGACATCTCCAATTAGGGGAATGGTTTGTCTTGACCGTTTGAGAGGATTCTCGGATTGGTGCACTAGTGTGTATGTGGACATATACATTGACGGACTTACATAGGAATGAACAACTAGAAACGTGCTATCAAAGAGTTGTTCATCCTATAGCTATGGGAGTACGGTATATCTCAAGCTTGAGTAGGTCAATACGTTTATACTTATAGCGTGTGCATTTTGATTCATCAATAAGTGAGACACGCACTATTGTCAAAATCTTGATGATTTGGATGTATGCCACTAGGGTATAAGCGCATACCTACAAAATAGTCATTCATGTACTTTCAGTTATGAAAGTGTAAGCACCCATCTGAGAGGTTCAAATTAATCTATCTAAAAAACTATGCATAGTGATTCTAACGAATCAAGCGTTGTGAATTAAATTGATCGACTGGTCAATTTAATACGCTTAGAGGATAGATATAAAGGAATCTGGAGCTCAGAGAAAATATGGATTTTGGAGTGTTTGATAGTATGAATAAATTCACTCCATCTTACCGGGTGTTGCATGGAGGATATGCAAGTACACTTCCCATAGGTCAGGGATAGGTTTCTAATTATGGAAAAGCCTCGATGTAAGAATCGTACATATTGGGGAGTGCATCCAAAGTTCAGGTAGTGTCAGACGAACATTGGATTGTTATATTATTCCTAGTCATAGAGTTTGACGGTAAAGAATAATATTTCGGGAGCCACAATATGTATGTCCTGCGGAGTCCCCTTGGTAGCTCTATATATTCTCTTGTCCTATTTAAGGAAGATCGGCAAAATTCACCATATCACAACGGTTGTTGGAGAAGTTACAAGAATAGAATTTGTATTACAAATAGATATAATTTTATTGGGTTTTGGTCTTCCAAAGATAACCCTAAGATAAAATTATTTTTGTTAAGATATACAAAATTCTTGTAAGTGTATTTATAGAAAAATAATAAGTCTCGAAATTTCGATTTAGATTGTGAAATAAATATTTTGCATAATCGAAATTAAAGTCAAGAATGGGCTTAGGATCAAAATAATATTTGAGCCTTGAATTCTTGAAGTATTGGGCCAAAAGAAAACCTAGAGGTCTAATTAGATTGGACTTAATCAAAAAGGTTTTTACTTTGGGCCATGATTAGGTCCAAATCATGCTTGAATGCATGGCCCAATAAATGTACATGCAATAGGCGCCAATTACAATATGTGTTTTAGGTGACCTTGGGTTTTGACTTTTCCTCTTTCATGTAGGACTAGTAAAACAAAACCTAAAAGGAGACTTGTTGACTTTAGATATAAATACATCATGTATCTCTCTCATATGGGTAACTTTTATAACACAAAAAAAAGGTGATGCCGTGTGATTCAATTCACAAAGAAAGCCAAGTTGTGTTTTTTATAAAAGTTGCCGAGTGTTCTTTTGAGAAAAAAAAAAGAAAGTGCAGCCGTCTGTGATTATTTTTGGTTCACTACGGATCGGTGATTTTGCTTTGCTCGTTCGCAAGGAGATTAAAGGGAATACCTAGGAAACGACGCAGGCCGTTCTTGGTGATCCGTTCGTTACTCTATCAATCGGTGGTTCGTGATCAAGTGTTGAGTTCGTGATCAAGACGGATAGCACGTTGGACCTCGATAGTAAAGAGGTTGGTATTCTTCTTCTAACCTTCTTCATGCCATGATTGTATGTTTAGATCTAAGAATTATTTTGTATGAAATTAATACTAGAATCATGCTAGGATTAATTACAAAATTAATTGGATCTAGGATAACACTTGATAGGCGTGTAGCAATCTAGGGTTGTTTGGCTTCCAATTAAAATTTTGATTTGTACCTATGCTAAGAACGATCCGTAAAATGCTTCCGCATGTTCTAAAAATTATTTTAGCAACCAACAGCCTAGGCACTAGAGCAGCACGCCTAGGCGGTGTGCGCCAAGGCGTGTGCAATGGTACGCCCAAGGACGCCTAATCCAGTAGGGAGAGCAGAGTCTAAAAAGAAGAGGCACTGGACTGGGCGCAGCTGAGGGCGCCTAGGCGCAGCGCCCAGTCCAGCAGGTGAGCGAACCGGAGTAGGCGCAGGGGCGCCTAAGCGTGCCCCGCCAGACGGAAAATTCTGCACGCCCAGGATTCCGCCCAGTGCAGCGCCTGAAGAAATTTTTGTTAAGGCTAGGGCCCCTAGGCGCCCGGGGTAGCGCCTAGGCGCGACCCTCGTTTTTCAAATACCTCCAGCGACGAATTTTAGACCCATTTCTGGTATGTTTCAGTTCTAGAGAGAGAGAGAGCGACGATTCTAGAGAGAGAAGAGTATATTGAGGTGATTCTTTGTGTTTGAAGCTTGGTTTTGGAGATTTAGAGAGATTTCAAGGAAGATTCAAGCCTTGGAGGTAAGTTTCTTCGTTTTTCCATTTCTAGGGTTCGAGTAGATCTTGTTAGTTTTGGTTGGAGTAGATATCTAGGGTTTAGATATGTTGATATAGACTTGTTTGTGGACCTATGTGTAGGTTTAGTTGGGAGTTTGGAGTAAGATTTGGATTG
Source organism: Euonymus europaeus (assembly GCA_963580455.1). NCBI lineage: Eukaryota > Viridiplantae > Streptophyta > Magnoliopsida > Celastrales > Celastraceae > Euonymus > Euonymus europaeus. The sequence continues at coordinate 11,130,416 of OY756969.1, forward strand.
GGCTTTGGAACAAGCTTTTGAAAGACAATTCTAGAGAGAGAAGGTAAGTATTTCGATTTTTGTTGATTGATTGTTATTAGTAGGGATAATGTGGTATGTTTTGGTTGATATTGTGAGTTCGATTATGTGAATCGATAGGTTCGGGAGAAACGAGGGTTCAAAACCCTAATTTGGTATTTGAGGTGATTGTGCTCGATTGAGGTAGGGATTCCTAACCGATTCTTTTCTATCGTCCATTCTCCTTTTTAAATAGCGTTTCGATTCTTCATTGGTCCTTTTGTTGTGTTTCCACCTTAATTGCTTCTAAGGGGAAACGAGCCAATGTGTGGTTAATTGTTGATTGTGGATTGTATGCATGACCCGATTTGTGTGTTTCATCTCATACGGGCACGAGTTGAATTCCGTTCATGCATCACGGTAGTTATATATGTATATATGTAGGATGTTCATATATATATCTATTCGGCATGACATTGCATAATTGCATTAGAGATGCATGGGGGACTCGAGTATGGACTCGGGGACTCTTAGGTTCCTTGAAAGCCTTATGGAGGGATGACAGGTGAAGTGAGTTGCCACCGGGTCACGTGAACTCTATGTTGGGGTAACGCACTTGGGCGAAGGTTGGAGAGCGACCTAGCTGGCTATGTGCGGGCGTGATAGGTTCACGCAACCAGGTAATTCCAGGAGCATTGTTGTGGTTGAGTTTGCTCCCTGTTGGATGCTACATGTATGAGACACAGTAGTATTGTTGATTGCTCAGGGTGAGGGGATTACTTGGATTGATGTTATATGTGCTTGTTGAGTATATGTGCATGTTGTAGATACATGTCGGTGCATTGTCCTTTTGATTGGTTCGGCCTTACTTCTTATATACTCTTGTACCCTACTGAGCTTCTAGCTCACTCCTTTACTTTCTTCCTTCCACAGGAGACACTGGTACAGGTACTGGTGGTGCGGATCAGTGAGCAGGGCGTGACATGGATGGCCCTGGATAGGATAGGGTGCTAGAAATATACTCTATGCATGTGGGAGTACGTAGTATATCTATGTTGAGAGAATATAACCATTTGGCACGGTGGTGTTTGTATGTGGATGTAGATGTTGATTTATGGTTATATTTGATCTTTCATAAAACGGTGTGTTGATTTATATGTGATGCCATCAGTTTGTGCATGCTAGTAGTGGATGGCCTGAGGCCTAGGGTCAGGATTGCATGCGGTTGAGGTCCGAGGCCTAGGTTTGCTAGGTTGCTAGTGTGATGTTGTTGTTGCTGCGTTTCTGATGCAGGTGGGCACTCTCCGATATACGGGGAGGTGCCGCCGGATTTCCGGTTGATCCCGGATGTTCACTAGTAATGTGACAAATAAAATGTGACAAGTTATGTACCAACATATATAGTTAAAAATAATAATTAATTCAATAACTTAATATAACAAATTTGTATGGTTTGTAGACATACACGTGTGAATTGTTCTAACATGCAAAGTCAAGTTGAATAACAATTATCTTTTATAAGCAACTATATATTATGTCGTGTATATATAAAAGCAATGTTATCATAAAAGCACGAAATGCATAGTAGCATGCATATACAGTATTTGAAATATATTTGTACTTTTAAAGTAATACATGCATATGAGTCAATAAATGTGCACTAGTAATCAATTGTCAGTTTGAAAATTGAATAGTATCTTTAGTTTTTAACGCATGTAATGATACTCAATTAAAGGATATAGATAAATTAAACAATTATCAATATAATTAGCAAGTATTCAAACGTGTCAAATAATATGCATTTGATTGAACATTTCATGTAATCACAAATAGTTGATTTCACCTTAAGATTGTTGGAAACTAAACAATCCATACATATAAAACACAAGAAAAACAAACTGTTTATTTCATGAATAATCAAATATAAGACGATGAACAATATATCATATATAGAATTCAAAGAGAACTGAAGTTACCAAAGACCATATTGGAACGAAAACACGATATTGAAGTGAGATATGCGACCCGCAAATCTCCTTAAGGTGAAATGCCCTAGCCATTGGTGTCAATGCTAAAGCAAACAAACAAATCCCAAGATACAACACTTCCTTGCACCGGTAGATAACACAAATAGACCGGCAAGCTCGTTCGAGCCAATAATTGAATGCCCTCTCAAAATCAGAAATTCGGCTGGGAAGAAGGAAGAAGAAAAGAGTTTCGACGGGAAGAAAATTCCCTAGACTTGTCTTTTTTCCTCTATTCCTAGGCTACTATTTATAGTAGAACCTAGTTAGAAAACCGACCATAAAAATCACGGATAGCCAAATAAATTATGTAACAGACTAGTAATTAATAAAAAAATTTAAAATTGTAATAGCTAATTTGAATAAGCCTCATGCCCACATTCAACGAACTTGGATAGTGGGCTAGTGAAAAAGATTAAGTTCAGATAGGTTACGTAAGCAAGAGCCCTAGCTTGTGCCCGACCAGGTGGGGCGGGGCGGGGCAGCGTGCGAGTGTGTGTTTTAGTGAGCCTCAGCCCATGATGTAGAGTCTCTCTCCCTCACAAAAGCTTGGTTGTCGTTGGGCCCAAGTCTTACATCCAACACTTCAATTTATAAGCGCAAGTCACACAACACAATTCTTCAATGTGTGATTTCAACATTTCTATTATTTTGCACTTAATATATCATGTCTAACATGACATGATATATAGTGGTTCACCACTCAATTAGTTACAATTAATTATTGGTAAAATAGTGGTTCACCACCATTTTTCCAACAAATATCACTAGAATTGGTACATAGACTATAGTGAGATAATTGGATGACCCAGCTGCAACAATTCCATTTTCCTGCTTCAACTTTATAGATGAAGAAATGTTGGACTCAAGAATACACATTGATGTTTTCTTTACAAGTATAATGGTTCTACTAATAAAAACAAAACTAGAAGAATTTTAGAAATCTTTCGTTCATCAATGTTATTTGTTTTTTAGATTTCCTTAGCTATTTGATGTCTATTAGAGAGCTAAAGGATACATATGTCAATGAGAGATCATCCCTTTACAGAATCTGGAATTACAAAGAACAAGGTAACACACACAACAAAGAATCATTAAAAAAATAATTTGCAAATAATGTAACTTATTTTGGCTTAAGGTTCATTATGTGGGGTGATAGCCAAAGGATTTACAAAACAAGAATTTCAAAAGCAACCAAAAGACAAACCAGTCATCGCAATATTATCATCTTTGACTTTGATGGCATATAAAGGTTTTGTTCTACTCCCATTTAATAAATTAAATAAACTTTCTTATTCTATAATCACAAAATGTTTTTAGGAATAACCACATGACACAAATTATATGATCAAACTATTACTTTTGATAATTATGATCTTAATATAGCTGCAACCCCTACATTATTACATTCTAAAATGTTTATCACACTAATCATATTTCCTTAAATATTTGATACAACGCTCGCTATCAAGCTCATTCGCAACAAGAACATATCTAAATCTCAAAATTCTAGAGGTTGAGGACTTCCAAAACCAATAAGTAGACACACAGTTTTCTCTCTTCTAATAAAAACTACATTTTTCATTCATGCTCCAAAAAATCCTGATGTAGGAATCAAATTTTGAACAACAGTTACTAGTTGCTGATATCACAAAAGGAAGAATGGGGCCAGTCGAGCTCACCACACACTCAACAAAAAATTACAAGCATAAAGTTCAATGCAAAATTTATAAAAAAGAAGAAGAAATACGGTTGTGAGATGGTGATAATAAACATAGATATCTCTCAAGGATGGTGGTACAACGTATGTGCAAAATGCAAAAGTAAAATATCAACTTGTAATGTAGTACTATCATGTAGGACGTGTGGGCCAATTTCAAACGTGCCCATAGCATGGTAAATTCATTTGTGTATTAAAATAATAAAGTGTATTGCAACAACAATTAGTTTTGGAATATAACTTTGGCTGATTAATTTTTTGCATGAGTTACAAAGTAACCGTGATTGTGAAAAATGTATCAAAATACTAAACCTCATTGAAAACTCAAGTTCAATGCGAAATTTGGAAAAACAGAACAAGAAGTTGTGAGGCAATGATATAACACATGTGCAAAATGCAAAAGTGTAGCATCAACTTATAATGGAGTACTCTTATGGAGGGCGTGTGGGTCATTTTCAAACCTGCCCATAACATGGTAAATTCTTTATGCATCAAAATACTAAAGTATACTACAACAACAATTAGTTTTGAAATATATAAATTTTTGGCAGATTAATTTTTTTCTTTTAGGTACAAAGTACGTGTAGTTATGACAAATTCCAAGCAATGATAAAATTTCTCATGTTGGGCAAGCTTGTGAAAAATCTCATCAAGATATTAGCATCCAATTTGTCTGAGCTCCCAAGTTCAAAAAAAGATGCTATCTCACCAGCAATGGAACAACTAAGAGGGGAAAGATGCAACTTCATCATTTCAATCAACGACCGAGATTCGAATCGTACAGAGTTGACATAATGTCTCAAATGTACTTCTACACGATATGTCTCTTGAGATTTGAGGCCAACCATCGATTACAAAGGACACTAAAAATATCAAGAATATAGGTGTGTGTTGAGAGATCAGTAAGGGGCTCTTGAAGGGTGAAATTCATGGTGTTATCCTTTTGATTAGCATCCATCGACCTTTGCATTGTGAGATTTTTCCATTCAGAAATCCTAATCAAGGAAGTATAATTGTATATATATATATATAATTCCTACATTGGTATCAGAGGCTGAGGTTAGTATTAGTCACCATGCTAGGTGTTTCGTTCATAGGAAGCATGCTTTCTTTTGATAAAGTATGCTTGTTTTTTCAATTTTATGAAAACTATGATGAATCATATGTTTTTCTGGATGAAATTTTGCATGAAAATACTTATATGTATGTTAAATGTATGCTGAAAATTTTGGACCTAAACACATAGTGTAAAGAGAGAAAATCGTAACCCTAACTGAATGTACCCGAAACTTTGTATGTTATATGCTTTTGAACCAAAAGGTTTTTTGTCAAAAATTTTGCATGGTTGGAATCCTCTTGTCAAAATCTTTCAAACGGTATATTATATGCTTAATTTGGATAATTGGTTGTAAAGATATGTAACATTGAAATTTTGAATCGGATCAAAATGTTTCTTTAAAAATTTTGGGTTTTGTGTTCTTGAAGAACACTGTTCTTCACGATTCTCACTCTCAAATGGTGGAGAGTGCTGTACACGTGTCATACAAATCAACTCCGATAGATGATTGGATGCTAGAGTCATGATCATGATGGCGGAACAAATCAAGTTTCAAAAATTGATCCATAAAAAAGGCTGGAAAGGCAACATTTGTGTTACACGCGCCTGGGTTGCCATTACTCGCTCATTTGGACCGTGCATCTAGGTCGAATACCCGACCCACGGACCTAATTTAGTTGCGTCATGATTTTGGGTTCAAGCCAGATTGGTTTTTTAAGCCCAATTTTATTATTTGAATTTCAGAAAATAGAATTCTAATTTTTTTGGGCTGGGCTGAGAGTATTTGGACACGTGTGGGCTCTAAAAAATTCCAAAAATTACAGAAAGGATTTAAAATTCTTAAGATTTAATTTCCTAATTTTTGTAATTTTTCTATGCTCGAAAAAATATTTTGCTCAATTTATTGACACTTAAAAAAAAGTTATTTAATTGTGTACTGAATTATTCGGAAGCCCCCATTTTTCTGGGAACAACTTGAGTTGTTTGTTTTGGTTCCCATATTTTTATAAACTAAATATGTATTTTTTTTTCATTAAAATTGATTGGTACATTAAAGTGACAATTTTAAGTTTTTGGGTTATTTTATGCTTTAAATAACATTTTTTTTTCTCTCTTACGAGAAAATATCAAAGGACAATATTATTGTCATACTATATGATGCCTAAGGAAAAATGCCTAAAATAAATTATATTTGTTGGTTGTAGCAATGGTAAGAACAAATATGGGAGTTGTTCCTAGTTCTGGAGGGACTACTTGGAAGCCCAGTCTAGTAGAGAATGGACATTCCAATTCAGATTCAAGTGATGATGAGTGGTCTAGCAATGATGATATGCTAGATGGGTCTCAAAAGGACGTTGAGTCAAATTTTGAGGAATATCATTTGCCTGAAATCGCTATCTTAATAGACTCTAATACCATTAAACTTCTTTGCTTGCTCTGATACCATAGACGATGATCAAGTAAGCAAATAAGAATTTAAGCAAGCAATATTTAATTAGGCAGTTGAAAATTGTTATATTCATAGAGTCTCAATAAACAATCTGATATAAAGAGAAAGTATAATAATAAAGTAACCGTTTAATTTTTGTTGTATCCTATTTTTTTCCAAAGCTCCAAATATAATTTTGAATAAAGTTAGGATTGGGCCCAATTCCAATTAGAGTTCAAAAGAGTAATTCTTAATTTAAGTTCTAGCCAAAATGAGGAGTTGGAATCCAAGTAAAAAATCCAAATAAAAATAAGTAATTTTGGGCTCAATATTTAATTTAAGCCCAAATGAATAAGGGAAAAATCAGGCCCGTTTGTCACACTTTTCTATTGCAGCGTTGTCTAACTCAAACCTAAAGAGTATCCCAATCTAATCTTAAGCCCAAAGGAATGGCCCGTTAAGAAAAAATGTCATATGAAGCTCATCACCTAAAGCCCAAAGATTGAAGTGAGGAGATAGCGCGGCCCAAGCTTTCTTCAACCCTAGAAGGAAAGTCGAGATACTGAAGGAAGAAAAGGGCGGCGCTAGAAGGGAAGAGTAGAGAGAGAGAGAGAATAGGGGGCCATCCTAGGGTTCACACTGAGGAGGGATTTGGAGCCTTAGATGTAGAGGATTTCGTGATTTATTAGAGGAAGATCGATTTTATGTGTTATTTTAGGAATAAAAGAAATCCTTGAGGAATTAGGGGAGAGATAATTGAGAAATCGGAATGGAAACAGAATCATTAGGAGAAGCAGATATCGGGGTTGATAGGTTATAAATAGAAGATCCTAAGGAAGAAGAGGGGCATCGAAGCTTTTGTTCTGAAAAAATAGCTCAAATCCTTTGTACCACCGGAAGTCTTTAGTCGAGCCAAACCTCTAGCCCAAGTTAGTTGCCACTCACAAGCATCAGTGGCCTAGTCCCCCTTCCAGGCACTTTCAATCCCCATGTCAGTCCCAAAATCGGCCATTATCCAATCACCCAAAGCCATCGAGTCACCATCTTCAAATATCTCAATTTCTATTCTTTCCGGTCCATTCCCAATTTATGTGGATTGTTCTTTCCCTTGTTGCACTCTGAAAGATTTGGTGTTCAATTGCTTAGGTATAATGCAGTTTTGATCTTACCTTGTTTACTAGATCACTTGTGTACTTGGTTTGCATCGTTCTTTGTTATGTATGATGTTAAGTTGCCTAGAATACTGACAGTATATTTGGACTGTATGAGTTTCAAATTTTGACTTTTTGGTTCACTGATTTTACTTCATTCTCATGTACTTGATATCCCAGTTCTTTGATTATTGAAAGTATGTTCTGATCTAGCATGAGTTGGTTTACTAAAATTTGTAATTGGTTTCATGAAGTTATTAGTTTTCAATTTCCTAGATGCTCTACTATTATTTGTTTGCCAGAAATCTTGTTCATAATAGCACAACTAGTTTATATAATTTTTGTTGTGATCTTGATGCCCTAATGAATTATGTACTGAAGGAAGAATTGTTTTTATTGCCCTGTATTTAGAGAATATCCATGAATGTTTTTGATGTATTGAACATGGATTCATATATGTTGAGTGGCTTTGTATGATATTGTGAGAATTATTTTGATGCTCTGTCTTTGAAGGGTGATGTCTCTATGTCACTTAAGGTTCATCGGTTTCCCAAAATTGTGGTAGTTTACTGATGGATGATTCATGTCATTATTTCAATTCACTGTGAAAGATAGAACTACGGCTTGTTATTGTGTGTCAATCTTGGATGAATCCATTGGATATCTTATGATGTGTTTAAGATTACATGTATTGGTTTGCTTGGTGTAAGTTATGGGCCATGAGGTTAGGTTTGAATGAGCGGATCTTAATTTAATGATAATTGGGCCGAATAGAATAATTTCATAGGTTTTGGGCCTTGTGATTTATATGTTTGGGTTTGTTTGATTATTTGAATTGAATTTGAGTATAGGTTTAATGGAGTTGGGTCCAGGGATTATATGAAGTATTTGGGCTTTGGTTTTGTGTTCATTAGGATTTGAAAAATATTGCATTGTAACAAAATTGTTCATGGGTATTCTGTAAGCTAATTTCATAAAAGCAATTGATTATAAATTTTCAGTCATGTTAATTTAATAGCATGACTGAAATAATTGATTGCTAATAAAGAAAGGGAACCGAGGTCCCATAAATTATGCTTGTCGGTAGCTCAATATGATGTTAATATGTTATTTATTTGAAGCATGCTTTTTTCATGATATTTCCTCTAATGTTTCTTCTGTGGCTGATTTTAGGCCCATTTTGTGTTGCAATGTTATTTACCAAGAATTGTTGGCTCTACTCAGAATGCCTTCTTAGGAGGTAGAAATATGGCTGACAATATCCATCTTGTTCAATAGTTGTTGCGACATTATGAAAGAAAGACAGCCTCTCCCAGATACTCAATAAAAATTGACTTCAAAAAGACTTTTGACTCTATGCAATGGAAGTTTATTAGGAATATTTTCCTTTTGTTTGTTTTCCCTTATAGTTTGTGCTTTGGGTGATGATATGTGTAGAAACTACTGCCTTCTTTATAGGAGTTAATGGGGACCTGTTTGGGTTCTTCAAAGTTAAGTGTGGGGTTCGACAAGGAGATCCATTATATCCCTATCTCTTCATTATGTGCATGGAGTACTTTTATAGGTAGTTGAATCTTGCTTCTGCCAATCCGAGCTTTGACTTCCATCCCAAGTGTCACTCATTAAGAATATCTCACTTAGCTTTTGCTGATGATGTTGTTCTTTTATCTCGTGGAGATCTTTCCTCTATGCAAACTCTTTATGATGAGCTCATGGAATTTAGCAAGGTCTCTGGATTATCCATTAATGCTATGAAATCTTCTATTTTCTTTAGAGGGGTAAATCAGATTATTAGAGCTAGTATTCTTCGGGCTACTGGTTTTTCTATGGGCTTCTTTCCCTTTACCTATCTTGGAGTGTCTTTGAGTCCTCATAGACTTCTTACTAGCAATTCAATCCTCTAGTTTAGAAGGTTGAGTCAACGATCCAGCTTTGGAAGGGGAAAATTTTATCTTATGCTGAAAGGTTGGAGCTTATTCGTTGTGAAATCCCAATTTTTCTATGGGTTTAAAAAAAAAATATATATATATATATATATATATTTGATAAACCACTGTTGGTGGAGACGCCTCCACCGACAACAAAAAGTTTGAAAAACCACATGGTGGAGACCATGTGGTTGGAAGATAAGATCATAATTATTTAAAATATATATAATAAAAAAAATTAATTGGTTTGCCAACTTTCGGTGGAGAAAGGTAAGGTCACCAATAGTGGAGCTAATAATACATGGTGCGACCTTCGTTTGGCATTTAAGCACAACTAAAATTAAATAAAAGATCCCATGTGATGTGTCTCCATTTAAGTAGATAAAAATGGGACATATATGGGGACAATAAATTATAGTGTGGGACGATAAATTATGGGAAGGTTTGATCAAATAAATAGAACACAATGTATAGAAACACAATGTACAGATAAATTCCATTTGTATACCGTTTTAGTTACGTAAGAGTTTCTGGAGTTGGAGATCAAGATCAGTAGTTTTAAGTTCGGGTTAAGATCATTGGTGAGCGTATAAAAGGTGGGAAGTGTTGAATTATGATGTGGCTCATTATAATGAAGAACTGAATATGAACGTCCAAAGGTAAAGTTGAAGGTTTTGCGGAGAGACGAGGAGCCCAAAGGGCTCTGAGTCTCCAATCGCAAAGCCCTCGGGATAGAAATAAATTCAACTGCAGTTGCAGGGGTGCGGATATCTAATCGAGAGCACAATATTGACACCAAACAAATTAGGCACTACATGATTAGTTGACAAAGTAATACAAATAAATATTATAAACTTGATAAAGGTAATAGTAAGTGTGAGGTTATAAAAGCAGTTGTATGCATAAATGAATTATGATTAATAAAATTGTATGATATTTTCTTTAGGTGACAAGAAATAGGTTTCCGCGGTATGTGTAAATAAATTAAGTATTAAATATGCTTATCCAGATATGAATATTAGTTTCAGATTCCAATAAAGGTAAAGTCATGGCTGAGACAAAAAAAAAACTAATGCTTAACGATGATATTTACTGTGAACGTTGATCCGTCGTTCTAGTTAATTAATTCTACATAGGGAATTATAATTAGGTTGAAGTTATTGAAGTAGTTTTGTATTAAATGAATATTCGCCTATTCGTGGTTGCTCAGCGGTAGGATAAGTATATATAATGTAATGTGAGTGGAGCTCCGGTTTACAGGCCTAGTGGTTACAGTAATTGTTTTACTTTATATTATACCTTGATATTGTCACATTGTGGATCTAATTGTGTATATGTGCATGTAAATATCTTTACGTCGAAGTTTTGTGAATAGATTGTTTGCACTATATTATAAAGTTATATATATATATACACTTATTTATTTAGGTATATAAAGTCATTCTAAACTCATGATACTTAATTTTGAACATAAAGTGATATTAAATAGTATGAGAATGATCTAAGATAAGTGAGGAAATAGTACGAAAATGAAGTATGGTAAATTTAGATGCTGGAGTGTATAAACTGATATTCGCAGCTTATTCTAATTAATAGAATTGATAAATCTTTTCTATCTATGAGTTTGAGGATATTTCTATAGATGGGTTGGTGGTTTATTAAAAGAATGACCAAGGTAGTGATGATAGTTATAAGTTAGAGTTTCTGATGATTATCGGTGTAGGTAACATGACATAGTATTTAAGGATAAATCAAACAATGTATCTTTGTAGTGTAAGTGGGAAAGGTGATGGCATTGTTATTGGAGCGATAGTAATTATATATATAACATATGGTAGGATTCAGTATTATGTGCATGAAAGGTATGACTCTGTCATGCTATAAGGAATGTGGCTTTATGGTGTGTTAAAATTAATTTCAGTTGAGTAATCGTTGTCTTATATAAGATCGATATGTTGACGAGATTTTTGTGAAATTGGACGTAGAGCTAGGAATTGGGTATTAAGAAACGAATTAAAGATCCGAGATATATGACCATATTATATTATATTGATTTTGGCACAATAATGTATCAAATGCGTAAATGGAGACAAATGAGCTAAAGGTACGTGAATGAGAAAATGTGATTGAACTTACCAGATGTTAGAATTGGGACGATCTAAATTTGCATGAGACAATATAGGTGGCAATAAGTTGAGTACTTGAATGGTACATAATAGATAATTTTGGGTTACTATGATATCGAACAAAGATAGACCGTAAGGATATATAACGAAATGTTGGTAAAGATATTTATGGCATATACAGTATTTCATACGCGGACCTGGGAAAGTATACTACTTATAGTAAAGATATTTAATTCTAAGTAACGAATGAGAAATAGTAATTCTAGATTGATTGCATAAAACAAATTTCGATGATGGAATTTTATAAGGAGGGAAGACTGTAACACTCGACCTAAATTACAGTGAAAAGTTTAGGGAATTTATATTGACACATTTTATGACGGAATTAAGAAAAACTTAGAATCGATATATAGGAATACCTTAATAGAGTCAAATTAATTTCAATAAATTATACAAAGAAAATAAAATCTAAGAGCGCATGAATCGTTCGAATCGGAGTTGGAATGAATTTACTATGAATTATGTAAGTTAAATAAAATTAAATTAAAAACAATATATGACAATATATACGATAATGGCATGGTGGTAAATACATATAGGTATTTAGTGTAATACAGGTGAAAAAGCAAGGGCATAATGGTAAAAGATTAGCTAAAGGATTTAAAATAAATATAAAATATATGCACGCAATCATAGGGAAGCAACCAGAACTGCCGTGAAGACCGGGCGTGAGGCGGCGACGGAATGGGCTCTTGGTGTCTCCTGCAAAGGTGGGCAGCAACACCGGTACGGAAATTACGATCTCGAGGCGAGGAAGCTAACGTCCTCGATTTCGTACGGAAAGGAGCCGTTTTTGGTGGTCAACGATGGAAGAAAGAGGATACGAGCGGAGGACTTCAAAGCCGAAAATCTCCCAACTCCGGTCACCGTACGGTTAAAGGATCACGGAGATGAGTTCCTTGCACCATGATCGACCGAATCATACCAACGGTGAGGCTCACCATGCTCTAAATGGTGGCGCCCGATAGGGATGCCCACTGGTCAGTTGAACCCGAATAGAGGAAAGGGGATCCGGGTTACGAGAAGGCCTGCCGCGAGAATTCACAGGAGTTTCAGATATTATCTTTCCAAGGGAAAAGTATGATCCCTTTCTATTTATTCTCCGTGGGATTATGTTCAAGTTGTTGAAATTAAACAAGAGTCTCAAAATCTTACTTTCAGGAAGCCAAGATCGAACTCCTCACCCTCATCTGTTGAGGGAAGGGAATTGGTTTGGGCCCAGTTGACCCGAACCCAATTTAAATCAAATAAAAAAATACATATAAATAAATAGTTAAGATAATTAATATTAATGGTTAGTGTATTGTTCTGTATTTCAGGAGCATATACTAGTAACTGAAACTAACGAGGTTAAGGGGAACGCATAACTGTAAGTAGTACTCAACTGTATTACAGAACTTTGTGATTTGTGAATTTTATGTGCTATTATTTGTACTGATTGTGATGTCTATTTAACTGTGTATGATGATAGTTTGTACTGATTGAATGTTTTCATGAGATCAAATTTGTGATGTTTTGAATAAATGTGAACTGTGATAAAAATGATTTATTTATGTTATAGCTATATGTGCTATTTGGTTACCATGATTGGATGATAAAACTGTTATGGTATTCTCTGTAGAATGTGATGTGTACGGATATATGCTTTAATTGAATATGCTAATGAGACTGATATGATGATGGTTTTGGTGTTCTTGAAGGTGATGTGCTGCATATAATTTGCTGATATATTAATTTTTGTTCATAAGCACGATGCATTGCATTTCATGAAAATGAAAAGTTTAGTTTAAGGAAAAAGGTATTTTTACGAACCGGGTATTACCGCTACAGGGAGGGTGTACTGAAAGGTTAAGGTTGAGGTTTACTGGAAATGAAAATGAAAATAGAAACGATTTTTGACTGGAAAGTGTTCTTTGGTAGAACACCTAATTAAAGAAAAATCCCGACCGGTTGCTCTGTAGCAGTTTACCTAGGTTAAGGGCCCGAGTACTGGAAAGATGATTTTAAAGGTTGACTGTTTTCCTAAAGATGAGGTTCATGTGCATTCATGCATAACTACTACTTGCTAGGCCTCGGCTCACTATGTTCCGTGATGCAGGTAGTAATTTCTTAGATGATCATATTGACAAGGAGTTGATGTGTCTCCGTAGATCCATAAAGAAGATGCTCATGTGACGGAAGCTACTTTTCATAGAAGATTGATAAATTAAGTATCACATTTATTTATGCTCTTACAGTTTATAACTATGATGTATGGTGATAAGTGTAGATTCGGAAATGAGGATGAAAGGTATAAGTGTCACAGTAGTATACTTAGAGGGTATTGAATGGATGTTACTATATATTTGAAATATATAAGAAGACACTTTTAATTCAGATTAGATTATACTAAACTATTTATTGGGTTTGTTAAAAAAGTAGATTTCTATTGGTTATAGGTTCTTATGTTTAGGGTTGCTAAGTTGTAAAGCGTGTTTATAATGAAATGCGAGTAGCGTTCCGACCTATGGATCTATTGGTTAGGGTTTCGTGGGACGGGGCGTTACAGCCCATCTAAGGCTTGCGAGCCCTGGTCAGCCTTGTGAGCCCGTACGACCTAAAGGTTTGTAGGTCCATCTAAGGCTTGTCAGTCCCCGTCATACTTATGAGTCCGTATGAAAATTAAGGCTTGTTGGCTCCATTTAGCTCCACATGACATACATGGATAATTAGAGCCCATCAGGCCCTGTAAAGCCCAAAGGTTGGGCTTCAATACAAAATAAGACTTAATTGTGTTTGACAAGGGCCCAATGGCCCAATATAAGTTTAATTGTTGACAGCGTGTGCAACTCACGTGCCAAACATGTGAGCTATAACACTATAAATATGAGTAGTCCAAGCCTCTTGAATCTCTCTGGTCATTCTCCTGGTTCCACTTCTCTTTCTAAAAGTCTATTCACTTCTCTCACTATAAATTCCCCCTCTTGAATCTCTCTCGACCTAGTGTATATTCGCAGGTTGTCGAAGGCCTCAATCGACTTTTCATTGATTGTAGATTTTTGGATCTACAATTTGGCTCCCACCGTGGGACCTCGACAATCATTTTGTGCTTAGGTTACACTAGTTCAGACTACGCTACAATGGCTTCGGACCGGCATGAACGACCTTGTTGCTTGGCTAACAATTCTCATTGAGCAAATATAGGAGAGAGCCACTCAGTCAAAATTTGTGGCGGGAGAATGTCGAGCGTATCATGCTCAAATTCGATCGACGTACGGAATGTCGAGAGCACTCCATAACAGGTTAATTTTATAATTGTTATAATTATTTGGGTTTTATTTGACAGGTATGCAAATGCACAACGATGATGCTACATTGGTCGATCGAAAAGATATCCATCCAATAATATAGTTGTCGACCGGATAATAATCCTTCTCTACACTTGACGTCAAGTCTCAATAAATGATAATAGCTACCCTACCATCAAAGTGTCGATTTCTCCGTCTATCAACTATAGATGCATCAAAGATTGGAAACCTTGCTAGAGCTAATATACATGGCAAGAGACCAAATGTGTCGAGCGGCACTTGAAAGAAGCTGAAGCAATGACGCGCAAGACACAAAAGATTCACTGTATTTTCATATTGGCTCCATAAACAAAGGTCAGGATGTCGACCGAAGATCACATGGTCACTTGAAAGTATAAATAATCTTTTTAGCATGTATTGCTCCTTCTAACATCTGCAGGAAACAAAAGTTAACCCATCTCGGTCTAGATGAGATCAACTCCAACTTCGGTCTATCAACAATCACATTGTCGATCGAGGAGCGCGAAATTCCTTGATGGTGCTACCTTTCAAAATAATTCAGAGTTTACACTTCAAACTACTCTCAAAACTCAAGCAACTTAACTGCAAAAGTGGGGGACAAACTAGCAAGTTGCACATTGATAAGTGCCAGAATATACGTTTTTAAAGTGATAAAATACTACCAAAGCAATGCCAAGAAATTGTGCTTAAAAGCTGAATTTTCAAGATTATTGTACTTAAGATCTTCTTGGATGTTTTGCAGGTTAAGAGCTAGTAAGAGCTATCGGAATGAGATTTGATCTTCAGCAAATGTTAAGAGGACACTTCAAGCTTTGCCGGAAGTGCTGGTTCACAAAAATCAGAGTTCATTTGGGCCTCTAAAGGTTGCCTCGAAGTCAAGTTTGGAAGTTATATCCGAAGCAGAATTTCTGTTTGCAGACCAGACCTTTAGAAGCCCATAACTTGAGCGTCTGATGTCCAAATTGAGTTATTCAAAAGCCCATAATTATCTACACATTTGTATCTACAATATTGATGAAGGGTTTGAGTTCATAATATGCTTATTTTAGGCCCAGAATGCAGTTACAAGATTAGTGTGTAATTGGAAGTTGATGTCATTGATGATACCATTTCCATTCAAAGAGTGGACAATCCACCACACGAATTTGATGGACATTCCACCACCAAAAGATGGCACTAACTCCTCCACTATGTGCTCATTTTCTCTATAAATAGAGAGGAGTAGGAGCTAGGAGAGGGAGCTTGGAGACAAGAAGGAAAGAAGGAGAAGGATTGGAAGCATAAAGAGGAGAAGCAAAAGAAGAAAACAAGGCTTGTGTTTGTAATTATGTTTTTATGTTTCATGTCTTATTTGGTTATGTATAACTAAACTCTTATTAGTTAGGGCTTGTCTTGAAGCCCTAAGCATGCTTTCAATTTTATAAGTTGTGTGGATTTCAATTTCTACAAGCATGATGATTTTGATTTTTCCATGTTATGTGAGTTCTAGTATTGTGTTTCTTTGATTAGCTAACTTTGAAGCATGTATTAGAATTAATTGTTGTAGAACATGGTCAATCGCCTTGTTGAATATGTTCTTTCTTGCAACATATAATTCAGTTGAAAATGAATTATGAAAAATCAATTCTTGAATACCTAAGTACAAATACCATGTATTAGGATTCTTGTGACATTCATATTCTCTTTGCTCTTATTGAATTCTTGATTGTTGATTGATGCAGACGCCATGCTAGATTTCGATTAAGAATACACGTAATGAGGTAGACGCCATACACTTTACATGCAATTAAGAGAGAATCATACAACTTGAGTTTGGCCATAACCTTGTTGTGAATGTTGTCATCATATGCTTGTTTAAATTGTTAGTCTATTATTTCTTATAAATTGTTTGAATGTCTTGTGGTGGATAGTGAGTCTTAGCTATTATTTTCATTAATATCAATTCTTATTTTTTTTCTCAACATCAATTTCTTTGTCTTAATTTTTATCTATTACAAGATTTAACCTCCCCTTTTCCCGCTTTTATAATTGTATCAATTATATTCAAGTGTTAGATTATATATCTATTAGCATCACTCCTTGTGGGATCGACTCTTACTTGTTCACTATATATATTAATTGTACATTTGTAGGTTATTTTAAATTGTTACTAACGACATAACACACATCAACATTCAAAGCGTGATCGGCACTAGTTAAGCTACACCAAAAGGGGTATGTAGAGTAAAAGATGTTTTGGTAGCACAAGAAGGGATACAATGGATATGAACACTGTCTCGTTCAACCAATAATACAAGAAAATCCTGTTGTAGTATTGTCTCCGTTCGACTAACATCAAAGAAGTGCCATCAAAAATAAGTGTGACTCCTCCGCTCGAGAAAGATATAAAGAAGGTGCTTAGAGAATTGGGAATCCTTCGTTCAACCAATATATGAAAAGGTTTTGTCTCCGTTCGAAAGATGCATGAAGAATAGGCGTGGCGAATGATTACATTGCCTTAGTTTGACAAAGAATTGATAAAAATTATTTTAAGTTCAAAATTACCTTTTAAAATCTTCGCTCAACCAAACATCAATTGTTTGAAGTACAATTGTAAAAAAAAATGCAGCATGGTCATCCGAACAATATAAAGCACGGGAAGTCATCATATCCAATTGTGGAGTCACCAAAGATTCATGTCAAGATGAGTCCTCGTTCGATCAAGGTATCACACGAATGTCTAACTGTTTCTCTCAATATAATATTGTTTTGTTCGACAGGTGTTACAGATGGGAACGACCAAGTAAGCTCAGACATAAAAGTAGAGCCTTAAATGAAAAAAATCATCTCGATCGACCAAGGTATCAAACCCATACTTCATTCTTCTTCTACTATAAATGTTTCGGTTGACAAATCCTTAAAATGAAAATTTATGTCGTTCGACATGCATTTAAAAAAATAAAAGAATCTCTGTTCGACCAAAATTTGTAGAAGAGAAAAGCCTTGTTCGATCGGAATATACAGTCATGTTCGCGTGATTATTTCATGTTGCACAACCAAAATTGTTTCCTTTTCCCAAGATAATTGTCCTTACACTAGTACGATTGCTTCAGTCATGCATACACTACAACCATGCACATAATTGCTTCAATTTGCTGCTTCATACAACCAAGTTACGTCGCACGAACTTTTCATATTTACTAATAATTTTATTCCTAATATTCACCTATTTTTCCTAAGCATCGTAATCGACCAAGGCTATCTTTGCAATATGGAGCAAATCAAGTATATATAAGCATTTTGTTGGGATTGACTTCCATATTTATTGGCATGAGATTGATTCATATATTGTATTAACTATTTGTCTACTACACAAACCGGCAAGTGATATCAATCCTTCACATGTCACTTGCCCAATTGATTATGTTAGGGGATTCAAGACACTTAAAATACTTGTATTTATTTTTTTCATTCAGTTCACATAATGACACAAATTAATTAATATTAACATTGCCTTGTCCTCCAAGCTAGGCAACCTGACTTTGTAGAACTATCGATCGACATAAAATGCAGCAGGCACGAGAATTTCGTGTTGGTTGGCATTGCCAACTAGTCACCAGAATCAGTCCACCACCAAAGCAAAAGTCGTACGGCAACCAAAATAAATCTTTTATGCAACCACTACTTACTTGTGATGTTTTGATCCACAAGGTTTCTCCAAGCCAACCAATTTGACTTCGAGACTGGGGATAAATAGGGAATACCCTAACACCCAAGATCGTTCGACACCAATAGCTGAAAATTATTTACAACCTCACCAAGTCGTACATAAAGCCACATGGAGCACAACATGAGCATAGGTTGCACTCAATTACGAGTAACACAGGTAGCAAATTGATCCATTTTTACATTGATTGCACTACGTGCGGCATCCTCTGGCAGTTTCTAAATCTTTATCATAGTTGTACCACTAAAAAAAACAAGGAAGCTAAATCTAGCAAGCGATAAACAAAACTTGTATACAAAGCCACCACGAAGTCGCTCGACCTAGTCACTATAGTCGTGTGAATCATGAATTGAAAGTGGTACATAAGTGCCTGTGGCTTTGAGAATCATCATCAATAATGGAGCACCTCAAATACTGCACGACATTGGGAGCTACAAAGTGGGTATTCCATTCGTAGGAAATATTTTTAATTCTCTCTCTAATCTTATTTTCATACGACAGGTTGACCATGGATGAAAATTATTCACTACTCTTAAAGCCAAGGAACTTGTCTTCAAGATTGGGGGACAAACTGTATGTGCAAAAAACCGTCCTATGACTTAGAACTCCTTGGGACACACATTTTTCGTTCGACATAAACACTAGCAAGCATCGATTAGGCTTGTGAGCCCGTACGACCTAAAGGCATGTTTGCCCATCTAAGGCTTGTAAGCCCCGATCAGGTTTGTGAGCCCGTATGACCTAAAGGCCTGTTGGACCATCTAAGGCTTGTAAGCCCCGATCAGGTTTATGAGCTCGTACGACCTAAAGGCTTGTTGGCCCATCTAAGGCTTGTGAGCCCCGGTCAAGCTTGTGAGCTCGTACAACCTAAAGGCCTGTAGGTCCATCTAAGGCTTGTAAGTCCTCGCCATACTTGTGAGTCTATACGACGATTAAGGCCAATTGGTCCATGTAAGGCTTGTGAGCCCGTTAGACTTATGAGTCCGTATGAGAATTAAAGCATGTTGGCTCCATTTAGCTCCACATGACATACATGGACAATTAGAGCCCGTCAGGCCCTGTAAAGCCCAAAGGTTGGGCTTCAATACAAAATAAGACTTAATTGTGTTTGACAAGGGCCCAATGGCCCAATACAAGTTTAATTGTTGACAGCATGCGCAACTCACGTGCCAAACATGTGAGCTATAACACTATAAATATGAGTAGTCCAAGCCTCTTGAATCTCTCTGGTCATTCTCCTAGTTCCACTTCTCTCTCTAAAAGTCTATTCACTTCTCTCACTACAAATTCCCCCTCCGTCATTGGACTCGATCGTATGAGACCACCCTGCATCACTCGTTCGTTCGACCTAGTGTATATTCATAGGTTGTCGAAGGCCTCAATCGACTTTTCATTGATTGTAGATTTTTGGGTCTACAATTTCAAAAATTGACTCTTTATGGATTCAATGGTTTCATCAATAGTTTTTGTTCAATCAATCCATCTGGGCAGCTACTGCACATAAATCAACTTTGCCAATGTGGAAATACATTGTTTATCTTAAGGATTATATGCTTCAATGTTTTGGAGGTGTGGCCAGGCTATTCTTCAGATCCAAGAGTGGATGGTACCTTTTCTCTATCTCAAAATGCCTATGAATTTTTCAGGATTAAAAGAGATAAGGTGGCATGGAAAAGAGTCATTTGGGAAGCTTGGTCTCTACCTAAGTTCTCTTTCATTTTGTGATTGGTAGTCAGGGGTCGCTAAAAACTAAGGATAGGCTACGGTTCATTCTGATTAATACCTATTGTAGTTTTTGCTACAGGGAAGAGGAAACTCATAGGCTTTGTTCTTTATGTGTCCTTGGGTTGATTCATTTTGGAAGAAAGTAAGGGCATGGATCAAAGTCCAAAAGTGCTCATAAAATGTTTCCTAGTGCTTTCAGAGGGTTGCATGATAATACAAAAGGTGTTACCACGAGAATGAAAAAGGCTTCTCTAAGTATTATGGTCTATCTTATTTGGCAAGAGCGGAACAAGAGGGTCTTTAAGAAAGCCTCCCAAGATATTGAGGTTATTGTGCATAAATTTCAGATAATATTTTGTTTTATTCTTTACTTCAATGTTAAGATCCTAATGTTGCTTCAGAATGGATTCATAAACTCATAGGTCAGTGATCTTATTGCCTTTCATAGCTTATGGCTGGCTTTGTGGATGGATCTTTGGATTGACTGCATGATTTGGTTTTATTATTATGCTTTGTTTGTTGATCGTACCGATTTGAGTTGTGATGTTGCTCAGCATTTTGGTGGGACACTAGTTGCTGCTGTGGGATGGTTGAATTTCACATCTTTGGAGGTTAATGGTTCATACAGTCTGAGTTCCTTTTAAATGTGGATCTATATGCCTACCTCTTTTTCTGAATTATTTCTGGTTCTGTTCTTGTGAGGACGAGAGTCAAACATGAGTGAGAGTGTGTGGGACAAATGATGTTAGTAAAAGGGAAACACGAGTGTTTGAGGGGACTTGTGTGAACCATATGAAATTCAGGGTTGGATGGTAATGTTCTATTTTCAAACTAATTCATTTTTTGTTTTGCAGGGTTTTAAATGGACTCTTACTTTAAGGAACTGGATGCTCAAACAAATTTTGCACACTGTGTGTAATACCCTAACTGTTTAGGCATGTTAAATATTAGGATTGGTTAGATTGAAGGTGCATATGTGAAATGGAATTAAATAAAATCAAAATATGTATCATAAATTCTATATGAGAAATAAAATTTATAAGCTAAAGAATTATTTAAATCGGAGGTAAGACGAAATTACCGTGAATTTTAGAAGTGAGAAAAGGGATAATACAAATGAAGATATTCGTAATGGCAAGTTGGTAAATAATGGTGGTTGGTACGTGTAATTAAACTAGAAAGCGGGACCATAAAGGTAAAAGGGGCTGGAAAACCAAATAACATAAAATAAAATAAAAATATATTGGCACGGAAATCAAGAACCCTAATATGGAAATTTGGGGAACGGCGGCGATGGAGAGGCGGTGCGGCAATTCCACAACGGATTGAGACAAGTCCGGTGTCGAAAGAAGGATAATGGTAAGGCGAGTTCAATGAAGCCTGTTTCGAATTAAACGGAGGAGATTCAAGCCGGCAACGAAGAGGGAGACGCCACGGCTGCCGAGATCTTTAAAGCCAAAATTTCTCGATCTCTGATCACAAAACAAGTAACTAACACCGGCACTGGTCTTCCCTGAAATGAACCCACACGTGTCTACTAGACCCGTGTGAGGGAGAAACAACACTGGGTTGACCTGACCCGATTGGGTTGGGCAGACCCAGTTCAGAATAAAAATAAATTTAAATTTAAATAATGGAATTAGTAATAATAAAATGTGATGTTATTTTGGAATTTTAGGAACGAATTCTTCAAAAGTTTAAAAGAGGTTTATTATTGGAAAAGCATGCGACGGTAAGTAATACTCACCTATGTCATGGAATTGCATGCTGAAGGATTATTACTTTTATAATTCCTATAATTGTATGTATAAGTATGTGTGTGTGTGTGTGTGTGTGTGGGTGTATATATGTTAGTATGATTGAGTTGCTATAATGAGATTGATATTGTTATAATAATAGTTGTATGAACTCTGTTGATTATAGACATCAAGTTGATGTGGTTATGAACTGTCATGTAATTATATATATATATATATATATGTAAGACCAAATTTATGAAGATGTGTTATCTGTATAGTAATATATACGTTAATTGTGTTGTGTTTATGAGACTGAATTAGTGATGATGAGTTATTTGTGGATGGTGAACTGCTATGTGATGATGTATAGAGGTTACAGTTAATGGTCACACTGCATGAATCATAGCATATCATGGCATACATGACATACACATTAAGGAAAAATGTTTTCACGAACTAGGTATTACTGCTACAGGTATGGTGTACTGGAAAGAGAAAGGTCAATGTGGAGAACTGGTAGAGTATGATCTTTAAATGCTAGAATGTCGTGATAGGTGTATTCATGATTAATTTATCATTAAGGGAATTGGAGAATATATTTTTATTTATGCTTGGGTGATTCATTAAATGAATGATCAATGGTGCGAACATAGTTTAAGTTAGGATTTCTGATGATTATCGGTGTAAGTAGCCTGTCATAGTATTTAAGGATTTATCCTTAGCATTGTAAATGGGAAATGTGATTGCATTCTCATTGGAGCTACTGTAATGATATATGATGGTATATACATGATAGATAGTAAGTATTTAATAGGGATGAATAACTAAAGATCCGTGTATCGGAGAATATGATTGGACTTATGGAATGTTAGTATCATGACAATTTAAATTAGCATGAGATAATAAGGTAGCGATAAGTGGGATACTGGATCGTTACTTAATAATTTGTTTGGATCACTATGGTATTGAAAAAGGATAGATCGTAAGGTTATAGAACATAATAATCTAATACTGATAGTGATATTCACCGGCCCGGGGAAGTTAAAACCCTTTGGTATCACATATATTAAAAATAATTAAATTAATAGAAGTAATTTTACTAGTAATTATTTTACTAGGAATGCAAAAATATTTGTCCCTATAGGTGTTCTTGTACAATGGAATATATGAGTACTTAAGTAAGATGTTTGTGTGGATGATTACTTGAAAATGTGCATTGGAATGAAGTGAAATACGGTTTATTATGTTTTACAGTGAATATAGTACATATTTGGGATTTTGCCTGGATGTTTGTAAATACATATTAAAGGAGATATAATAAATAGATTGTGTGAGTTACAAGATGTAGTTATCGAAATCAATAGCAATTAAATTGTTATTTCGAGTTTGGGAGAATACCAAGTATTGGGTTAAACTAGACTACGAATGGATTAGTAATTAATAAAATTAAATAAGTAAATTTTATTAATTAACTTAAAAAAAACAATAAGTGTCCACTTTCGGTGGGCATGTAATTGCCCACCGAAAGTGGGCAATTATGGGCCACAAATTGGTCACGTGAGTTGGCCAATTTGTGGCCAAGTCCAAGTAGTTTATTTAAATAAAAAAAATAGAATGAAATGAAAGAAACAGAGCATGCGATGCCGAGAGAGAGACAAGGGGAAAGAAGGAGTTAGAAAGGATTAAAGTTGGGTTTTGAAGAATTTATGGAGCTTAGCATGTTTCAAGAAGGATTAAAGGAGGATTTGTGATTTTAAGGTAAGTTTTCTATAGATTTTCATAGTTAGGTTTTTATGAGTTTTGTAGATTAGAGCTTGAATTTTGATTATTTGAGATAATGAGGTTTAAATAGGTTGATTTATACTTAATTGTGTATGTATTTGTTAGATTTGAGTTGATTGGAAGATTTTCAAGCTTGAGAGCTTTGGGTGGAAATTCTAGAGAGAGAAAGGTAGGATTCTTTGAAATTATGGTTTAATTTACATTTTTATATGCTATTGGAGAGATATAAATTGTGAAATGGGTTGTGAATTTGCCATATATTAGGTTGGGGGTTCAAACCCTAGAATTTGGAAATTTCTGATTTTTGTGAAATGACGTGGATTCGAGGTAGGGGATTCTAGCCCATTCTATTCGTTCTCGTTTTAATATTTTAATTGTGGATTCTCTCTTTATTGGTCTTTATATTTGTGTTCTTTCCTTACTTGCTTCCTAAGGAAGAATGAACCTAGGATTGTTCTCGTGTTTCATGAAATGTTAGATTGCATTCCCGATTGATTGTTTGGTCTTATACCAAGCATGTATGGTTCATGTTCATGCATCATGAGTAGTTATCTATATAACTAAGATATGTTTATATCTTTATTGATTCCATGGCATGACATTGTTGCATTAGAGCCACATGGAAGTACGAGTATGGATTCATGACTTCCGTAGGTTGTTTGAACGTCATATGGGTGGAAGGTTGTGGAACCCTGGCTTGGTTGCAATCGGATGATATCCTTATGAGGCAACGTACTGGGGTCCCGAGGGATCGATTCAAGGAACCCGAGTCAGTATGGACAAGGCTGGCGCCTTGTAATTGGTCATATTTTCCTTATGAGTTGTAAGGTGGCGGTGTTCACCAAAGTCGATGTGTTGGGATGGATGTCGAGGCATCATCCTAGCAGTACTCACTGGGAGGAAACGGGACTGCTAATTTTGAGTATTTGATATGATGGTTCATAGTCTTTAGCATGCTGCTGCATTGACTTCTTTAAAAATTCAGCTTATATATTATGCTATCTTGTTTTACCCCTACTGAGCCATTGCTCACCCTTTACTTCTTTCCTTCCCACACAGGTGAGACTGGTAATGATACCGGCGCTACGGATATGTAGGAGGCGGGATGACATGGTGCCACCTGGAGACACTAGGTTGGGAATAGGTTAAAGGATTGACCTCCTTTATTTTGTTAATTAATATATTTGTGGGTTGACGATGTGTATTCGAATTATATATGTGAACACCTTGTCGGTGTGTGGTGGTGCGGTTAGGAGGGTGCCTTGTGTTAGGACTCCTACACCTCGATGTGAACTTTACGGTTAATTGCATGTTGATACATAAACGGATGTTGTGCTTAATTATGTTTTACGAATGCATGTTGTAGATGCATGTGATGTGACGGCTGGAGGCCTTATATGGTTGGATAAATTTGTGCTGCATTTCTGGTGGGCATTCTCCGATATACGGAGAGATGCTGCCGGATTTTCGGTAGAAATAGGTATATTAAATATCATTTTGATAATGTGAGGATTATACATTTTTCGTATAATAGTTGGGTTCAAACAGTAGCGCCTACAGGGTCAGGGCATTACAGAATATGTGAAATGGAATTGAATAAAATCAAAATATGCTTCATAAATTCTATATGAGAGAAATAAAATTTATGAGCGAAAGAATTATTGAAATCGGAGGTAAGATGAAATTACCGTGAATTTTAGAAGTGGGAAACGGGATAATTCAAATGAAGATATTGGTAATGGCAAGTTGGTAAATAATAGTGGTTGGTAGTGTAATTAAACTAGAAAGCGGGGGCATAAAGGTAAAACGGGCAGGAAAACCAAATAACATAAAATAAAATAAAAAGATATTGGCACAGAAATTGAGAACCCTAAACTAGAAATTTGGGGAACGGGTGAACGGCGGCGACGGAGAGGTGGTACGGCGATTCCGCAACGGATTGAGACAAGTCCAATGTCGAAAGAAAGATAATGGTGAGGCGAGTTCAGTGAAGCCTTTTTTCGGATTAAATGGAGGATATTAAAGCCGACAACGAAGGGGGAGACGCACGGCTATCGAGATCTTTGAAGTCGGAATTCTTCGATCTCCGATCACGAAACAGGTAACTAACACCGGCACTGGTCTTCCTGTGTCACTGTCCACCGTTTGGATCCTGCCATGTGTCCCACCACGCTGTCACCGATGACTAATCCGAAATGAACCCGTACGGGTTTGCTAGACCCGCGTGAGGGAGAGACAATACCGGGTTGACCCGACCCAATTGAGTTGCGCAGACCCAGTTCAGAATAAAAGTAAATTTAAATTTAAATAATGAAATTAGTAATAATAAATTGTGATGTTATTTTGGAATTTTAGGAACAAATTCTTCAAAAGTTTAAAAGAGGTTTATTATTGGAAAAGCATACGAGGATAAATAATATTCACCTGTGAGTGTGTTTGGTAAACAATTTTATCAGTAGCATATAATTTAGCCTGTATGATGGTTGTTTTATGCTGCTTGAAATGCTGGCATATATGTTGTTATAAATGTTGTGCGTGTTTGGTTAGATTTTTCAGAGAAAAACATATATGCTAGTATAAATGTTGTGGCTAATTACATGCAGGAGTATTATCACAAATTATTAAAAAATAGATATATATTTTTTAAAAATATTCTTTACATTTTTAATACAACAAATTTTAACATTGTTAATAATATTAAAATATTATATATTTTTTATACAACTTTTCTTAATTTTTTTATTAATATTTATCATTTTCTTACATTTTATAAAAAAATTCTAACGTTTCTAATAATATGAAAATATTTATATATTTTGTATACAATTTATCTATATTTTTTTTATTAATGTTCAACACATTTTTACATTTTATAATAAAATTCTAACTTTTTCTAATAATATCAAAATATTTATATTTTTTGTTATACAACTTTTCTAAATTTTTAAATAATGTTCAACATATTTTTACATTTTCTAATAAAATTCAAACATTTTTAATAACATTAAAAATATTTCTATAATAATATGTTACATTTTAATAACATTAAAAATATTTCGGTTTTTGGTCCGTACATGCAGGGCAAATTGGCCATTAGTTAAGAGTGTGGCGGTAATTTGGACATTTCATGTATAAGAGTCCAAAAAATGCTAGTAAAATGAAAATTCTGAGAATGTCATATTTAGAGGTAAAAATGTTAAATAATATGTTGAATGTTGAATTGTTGTTTGGTTAGGTTAACATTAATATGTAGCTTATATGTTACATGCTGTTATGTATGCTATTTATAATTGTTTACCAAACACACACTGTGTCACAAAATTGCATGCTGAAAGAATATTAATTTTATAATTCCAGTAATTGTAGGTATAAGTATGTGTGTGTGTGTGTGTGTGTGTGTGTGTGTATATATATATATATATATGTTAGTATGATTGAGTTGCTATAGTGAGATTGATATTGCTATAATAATAGTTGTATGGAACTATGGACTCTGTTGTTTATAGACATCAACTTGATGTGGTTGTGAACTGTCATGTAATGAAATATATATATATATATATATATATATTATATATAATGTTTTGATCCAGCCCGGTATCCCGGACTTATCTTTCTGTACGGGAAACCATTAATTGTCGTTGGATTAATCCAACGGCAATGGCCAGTCAAACATTTTAAAATTTTATATAATATTTTAATATTTTATGTTTCTACTTTACTTTCAATCTCTCACTCTCCTCCTCTCTCATCTCTCTGGTTCCGTCTAGGGGAATCGCAACTCCGCAACGGATTGGATCTTCGATGTTGCGACCCAGATTGACCCGAAAGAAACTCAGGCTTTCTAAAGAACAATCTGCTTTTCTCGAAGAAAGCTTCAAAGAACACAATACTCTAAAACCCGTAAGTGATTTATCTGGGTTTTTCTTTTCTTTTCTCCCTCATAAACTCTTCTTATAAATATTAAGGTTTGATCGGTCTAAATTAATGGCAGAAGCAAAAGCTTGGTTTGGCAAAACAAGTCTTCGTCCTCGACAAGTGGAAGTTTGGTTCTAGAATAGAAGAGCCAAGTCCTTGATTTTATTTTTTCTACATCTATTAATAATTTAGATTTTAAAATATTTGTTATTTATTTATTTATTGGTTTTGGGTTTGTAGGATAAAGTTGAAGAAAACAAAGGTAGACTGTGAGATACAGTATTGTGCTCCCAAATCGTTTGATAATTCCATTTTTATAAATATTTTTGTAGGTGTGGATTTTTGGGACATGAATATTTGTTTAATCTTTGTGTCTTCTCGCCAATGGATCGTTCATTAGGTCACAAGGATCCAAAGAGTGATGATGATGATGATAATGATACATTAATTGGTCGACTGATGAGGATCCAAATTTTGGAAATTATAAATGAGAATTGTTTTTGTTTTATTTCATTAAATTTGTTGTGATTTATTTACAACGTATTTATATAAATGAGAATTGTAATGTGTGTTGCTCTGGCTCTGTATCATTTGAGAGGTTGGGAAGAATGTATCATTTGGGAGGTTGGGAAGAATGTATATTGAGTATTACACTTGTATATTGAGTTTGTAGATTGTTCTTGAATCCAATTGAGTTTGGCTGGGTCCATTTACAGCATACATACAAACAATTGCAGCATCTATTATGGTGCAACCATTAATATCAACAACAAATGACATACAAATCAACAACAACATCTCTTACTCATATATATAGTGTAGATACATCAACAAAAAATAACATACAAACATTACCAAGAGGTCCATAACAATAACACAATATTAGCCTCAAACATTAGCAAAATGAACACTCCAATAGCAGCAGTAGCATACATACAAACTCAAGAATTGTTCAATGCTAGACAATTTCGTTTGTCATGTGATTGCCCTATCAATCCTCACCCATTACATCGTCTATTTTTTTTTATGGCTATTTGTTTCCCACCTTTCAATCTCTTCCTGCAACCTTTCGCCCTAACTTGCTCCGGCTCATAATAGGTAGGTTCTGAAACACAAACACTAGGTTGAGATTGAGTTCCATCTTTTGAAGTCAAGACCAAGACCTTTAGTCTCTCATTGGGAGACTCAAATGTCTCCTTCACTAACTCAAATGTGTCCTAATTCAGACAAGCATTATCAAGTATATTTGATGCAAGTCCTCTTAGCAGGATCCTGGTCAGTGATAATCATTTTGGGTGCTCCAGCTGGCATGGCTATCAAAAATTGTTGTAAAAGCCATGAAAATGTATCTGCTGTCTCGTCACCGAAGAAAGCACACCCGAATAGAGTAGTTTGGCCATGATGATTCACGCCGACAAATGGAGCAAATATCATGTCATAGTGATTTGTGTTATAAGTAGTGTCAAATACAATAACATCACCAAATGCATCATAAGCTCTCCTACATTCAGCATCAGCCCAAAAATAATGATTGACTCTGTTTTCTATATCCATCTCAAATGTGAAAAAAAATCCAGAATTTTTTTTCCTTTTCAGCCTCAAAATATTCATGCAACAACTGAGCATCATGTCCTGCATACTGCTTCATCTCATCCCTTCGAGCATTGTAAAAATCTCTTTCAATGCATCTTATGTTCTCCATACCTCCAGCTTGAAGCTCAAATATACTAATTTACTGATGAATAGGAACATTGGCCGCTGAAAATTATTATGACAACACCTTCTTTGCACTCGAAATAGAACGATGAGATCTCAACATATGCACTTTCCTTGGTGTTGCAAATACATGATTGTGAACTTCATTAAACTGTGAAACAACAAAGCATTGCTTGGAACTAGATTTTACAACCGTGAATTTGGCATTACAACCGTGAATTTGGCATTACAACCTCCTCTAGTTTATGACCTTTTCCTTGCACCAGTAGCTGTGGATTTCTCATACTTTCGAAGCCCTTCTTTGTAGCAAACAAATTTCTTTCGAATGATTTCATCTGACTTATTTTTCTTTGAAGAATTGCTCCGAATACTAAAACCAGCGAACCTAGCATAATCATTGTAAAACATTTGAGCTTCCTGAACCGATGCAAATTTCTGTCCCAATCTTGGAATTTTTTCGAGAGCTACTTGAGGCACAAACTCTTGAATCGGATTTGATGAGGAACCCGCATCACCTTGTTGAACAAAATTCATTTGATTATCCATAATCAAAAACAATTCCAATACCCTGTAAAAAAACAAGTTGGTTAAAAATTTAATTCAAGTCATTGCATACACATAGAGTAAAACAATTCCAATACCCTGTAAAAAAAATTCCAAACTAAATTTAATTCAAGCCATTGCATACACAAACAGAGTAAAACAATACCAATACCCTGCAAAAAACATGTTCAAAATAAATGTTATTCAAGCCATTCCATATGACTATAAAATACCCCTTTCACCAAGTTCAATTTCAAAGAAAGCAACGACACACGCATGCAAAGCACAAAATAGAAACAAATGTGATTTAATATTTTTTAAAGTAAATTTTTTAATTTGGCAGCGTGGCCCAGCAATGTCAGATGGAGACATGGAGTTTCAAAACTAGCAGATGCGAAACCAGAAGATGCAAAACCAACAAAGTAGAGAAACATGACTAATCACTACAAATGGAAGGGAAGCCTCTGCAAACAACTAAACTTACCTCTTGCAAGCGAGACTGGAGCCCGAAATAGTAGACAGATCCGGAATAGTAGATGGAAGATGGAGTTGTAGATGCCAAACCAGCAAACCAGCAGATGCGAAACTAGAAACTAGAAGATGTGAAACCGACAAAACAACAGATGTAGCCGCGACGGAGATGAGGAGCTGGTCGGCAGTCGCGATTCCCCTAGACGGAACCAGAGAGATGAGAGAGGAGGAGAGTGAGAGATTAAAAGTAAAGTAGAAACATAAAATATTAAAATACTATATAAAATTTTAAAATGTTTGACTGGCCATTGCCATTGGATTAATCCAACGACAATTAATGGTTTCCCGGACAGAAAGATAAGTCCGGGATACCGGGCTGGATCAAAACACTATATATATAAGACCAAATTTATGAAGGTGTGTTATCTGTATAGTAATATATTCGTTAATTGTGTTATGTTTATGAGACTGAATTAGTGATGATGAGTTATCTGTGGATGGTGAACTGTTATGTGATGATGTATAGAGATTACAGTTAATGGTCACACTGCATTAAGCATAGCATATCATGGCATACATGACATACACATTAAGGGAAAATGTTTTTACGAACTAGGTATTACTACTACAGGGAGGGTATACTAGAAAGAGAAAGGTTTATGAAGTACTGTTAAATGAAAATAAAAAGGAAAAAGGAAAATGAATAAGGGGTACAAATGTTGATTGAATGTGCTCTATAGTAAAGTATTAGATATAAAATCCCGACCGGTTGCTCTGTAGCAGTTTACCTAGGTTAAGGGCTCGAGTACTGAAAAAATGATTTAAATGGCTAACTGTTTTCTAATGATGATGTTCATGAGCATTCATGCATAAGTATTACTTGCTGGGCCTCGGCTCACTATGTTCTGTGATACAAGTACGTAGTTCTTTGATGATTTTGCTGACATAGGAGTTGATGGCGCCGCGGATCCATTAAAAGGATGCTGATGTGCGAAAGTTAGGTTTTGATAGTCCATGACAAGAATATTAACTTATATTTAAGCTTTAAGGTTGTTGCTAGTATTTCAGATTATCGTGATTAAACAAAAGTTCGCAAAATGAGGCCAAGAAATATGTATTGCACGTTATTGATTTAATACCATTATGAGGTTATGATTGTTAAATGCTCATCGGAATTAGGATGCTTGATTTGAGTTATTTAAGGAGTTCAGTTAATTAGAGATAGATGTTTCTTAGCTATATTTATTCTAGCATTAATTGGGCTCTTCTTAGATATAGAATTGGGTAGTAGTGACAGACTGAGATGTAATATAGGTAGCGTTATGTACTACGAGCTCGAAAATTAGAGTTTTGTGGAACGGGGCATTACACTGTGACTACAATATGTGAGGAAGAGAGGCAAGCATGAGTGAGAGTGAACTATATTTATGGGAGAGAAACACGAGAGTATGGATTAAATGGGAATCAAAGGGAAATACAGGGAAAGGGTGGGAGGCCAATTTTTACTAACTTTTTATTTTACCTATAGGTTTATTTGGTGTTGATGGTTCAATTTCTCATGCTATTGATTAAGTCTCTTGCTCAGTGTTTTATTTTCACGATCAAAGAAGCTGTTGGTTGCTTGTTTCATTTGTTGTTAGCTGCCCTGCATGCCTATGCTTATGTCTTGATTATGGATCAAACAAGCATTACCCTCTGGGGGAGGTGGATTATTTTACGGGTTCCTTTCATCTTGCATTGGGTTTTCAAAGGCTGCAGTGTTTGAAGACCACTGTTCACGGCACTGTTAAAGGATGTAAGATATTTTTTTGCTACTTTCAGCATCTTTATGATTTAATCTACATAGCTGATGATAATGATACTATGGCTGGCATGGTTTGTCGGAAAGAATGGACAAGTATTTGCTTAATTGGGGGCAGTGCTTGTTAGAGTTTAGATCATATGAAAATTGTTTGGCCTAAGCTCAAGTATCTCAATACCTACTTGATATTACAAAAATACACCTACCAATTATATGTGGACACGTGTCATTTGAGTCTCAGCAGAGCCACCCTGCCTTACCAAGAAGTCATCTCAGTAAGAAGAGAAGCCAAGCAGTTGGGCAAGAATATCCTACCGAGGTTACTTCCTCGGTATAGTGAAACACCTGGACCTACCAAGGTGAAAAGCATTTAAGTGCAACCCCCAACAATAATCAGGGGACCCAGGTTAATAATGGCTCTAAATCCTATATAAAGCTCTAAAAGTCAGGTATTATCTTCCTAATCACAATTTGAACTTTGGCTAAGAGAGAGCTATAGTCCAAGGAGCTTGCCTAATTTTGGAATACGAGTTGACTTGAGCATCGGAACGCCAACGCTAGAGGACTACCTCTGGTGCGGCCTTTAGCTCATCTTTGTTCATTTTCCTCAGTTGCAAGACTCCCTGGCTGGTTGGTTCCTTGGAAGGACCTACATGTTTAGAAATCTTGCATGGCTGGTAAGCTGCCTGACTACCTGGCTGGTAAACTGCCTGATTGGTAAGCTGACAGACCACCAGGCTGGTCAACCAGGACTGCCTTGCCTGGCTGGTCGGCTTCTTGGAAGGATCTTCATCCTTGGTATCTGTGCATGACTGTAGGTCTGACCAACTGATTGTCTTGACGTCATTAGTTTGGCACTGTCTGTGGGAAAGCTAAGTTCCCTTACTTATAATGGTTAGACCTAGAAGAACCACCAATGTGAATGATCATGAGACATCACATGCCTATCATCTGGCAGATGATACCCAGCAACAATACCAAGATTATGAAAATATTGCAAGGCATGAGGTACCCTTGGACGCACCTCAGGTCCAAGAAGGAGGAAACGTCCAGGTAACACCACAGGAGGTTGCTGGTCCTCCCATTAGTGCTGTACGGTTTAATCAGCTCTGTCAACAAATGCAGCTCCTCACTGAAATGATGATGGCTAACCAGCAAGCCCCACCTTGGTCTACTGAGAGGGACGAGAATGATAGAAACTCTGGTTCTCTGGATTCCAGGAGCAAGAGAAGGGATCGGAACCGAGAAGGAAACTCCAATACCAACAGGAACACTTATTACTCCCACATCAATGATGATGTCAATAAGCACCTTCAAGAGGTAGACCGCAAGCTAGCAGCCCTACAGGGATGCAATGTCATTGATGAAATGTGGGACAGTTCCATGACTCCCCTGTCTAGGGATATTCTTGAAACAGACATACCTCGTCACTTCAGGCTCCCCAACCTTTAGCAGTATGATGGGAAGAAGGACCCGTAGGACCATGTCATGGGATACAAGTCCATGATGGAGTGCCGAGGAGCCTCAGATGCTGTTTTGTGCAAGGCTTTTCCCTCTACACTTATTGGACCTGCTCAGACTTGGTTCATCAACCTTCCTAGGCATAGCATTTACAGCTTCCAGGACCTATCCAGGAAGTTCAGCCTTCAATTTTCAAGTGCTAGGAAGCCCAAAACCACCAACCAAGACTTGATGGTGATTGAACACGAGAAGGGAGAATCATTTCGTGACTTTATAGGGAGAATCAACCATGTGTTTGGAGATCCCAGATGTACAAATTGCTATGGCAAATACTGCTCTGATCAGGACCGTGCGTCATGAGCAGTTCTGCAATTCATTATGCACTGATGCACCTCAGTCCGTGGATGAATTCATGGCAAGGACTGAGAAATATATCAAGGCAACGGATTCATTGAAGTCTTCCCGTTTTGCAATACGAACCTCCCCTGACCGGGCTAGGGGCTTTGGTGATAAGGGCCACCCAAGAGGGTCAGGAGGTGGCCGACCAGGCAATGATAAGAGATCAGGAAGGGAGGATAGTAGGCGAGAAGAACAATCTTCTAGAAAGTCTCAAACTGGCCCACCAACTAGCTTCAGTAACTATACCCCACTAAATGCTCCCTTAAGAAAGGTATTGAACGAGATTGTTGCCCAAAATCTAGTCAGATGGCCAAAGGAGATGAAGACTCCTCCAGAGAAAAGGAAGTTTACAGATAAGTATTATAGGTTTCATAAGGACCACGGTCATGATACTGACGATTGCAGGCAGTTAAAAGATGAAATTGAGGAGTTGATAAGAAGATGACACCTCAAGAAGTACACTGCAAATCGAGAGGAAAAGTGAAGGAGAGATAATAAAGAAGATGATGACCATAGAAGGCTCCGAAGAAGGGAAGAATCTCCTCCGCATGAGAGAGGCACTGCAGGAACAATTGATTTCTGTGGTGTCATTATTGGAGGTTTAGCAGCAGGTGGAGAAAGTACATCGACTGGGAGAGCATATGCTCGCCTTACTGAGCAGCCAACCAAGGAAAAAAGGATCAAAAGGGATGAGGAGGTTATTACATTCTCAAAGAAGAATGAAGAAGGTATTCAAGTCCCTCACGATGACGCCTTGGTAGTTGAGGCAGTGATCGCCAACTTCAACGTCTTGAAAATCTTGGTTGATAACGGGAGCGCAGCAGACATCCTGTTCTACCACACCTTCAAAGCTATGAAGCTTTCGGAGGAAAGGCTAAAGCCAACTTCAGTACCCTTGTATGGGTTCACAGGAGAGTCAGTCATACCAAAAGGAATGATAACTCTTCCAGTCACACTGGGAACACATCCCAAGACAGTGATGCATATGGTGGATATGTTGGTAGTTGATGTGAAAGCTTCACACAATGCCATCATAGGAAGACCACTACTTCACAGTGTGAGAGCTGTGGTCTCAACCTATTGTTTAAAGATGAAGTTCCCCACCTCGAAGGGAGTTGGTGAAATTAAGGGGAATCAGAAGGCTTCCCGCAGTACCTACTTCACTGAACTTAAAGAAAGGAAAAAGAAGAAGGTCTCGGTAGACAGCCTGGATATGAGGGCAGAAGAGCAGGTGTTTAAAACTCCAGTGAAGGAATTGAGGAAAGTCGAGATCATTGTTGGCTTAGAAAGGAAATTCTATATTGGATCTCAACTTGGAGAAGGATTGACCAAGGAGATCACTGAACTGCTCCTTAGGAGTGTAGGTACTTTTGCATGGAGTGTTGATGAGATGCCTGGTATAAGTCCTGATGTGATAACACATCAACTGAGCATTATACCTGGTGCTAGACCAGTTAAGCGGAAGAAAAGAAACTTTGCTTCTGATCGCCAAGAAGCGATAAAGGAAGATGTGAGGAAGCTGATAGATGTCGATTTCATCAGAGAAGTCCAATACCCTGAATGGCTGGCCAATGTTGTCATGGTGAGGAAAGCCAATGGGAAATGGAGGATGTGTGTGTTGATTTCACTGATGTAAACAAATCTTGTCCTAAAGATAGCTATTCATTACCAAAGATTGATCAGCTGGTAGACGCTACCTCGGGACATCAACTCCTCAGCTTCTTGGATGCCTATTCGTGGTACCATCAGATAAAGATACATCCCGAAGACCAAGAAGGAACATCATTCATCACCCCTGAGGGGACATATTGCTATAAGGTAATGCCATGGAGGCTTATGTGGATGATATGGTGGAAAAGAGCAAAAAAGCTTAAGACCACCCTACTGACCTGCATAAGGTCTTTGATACACTTGATCGGTTTGGAATGAAACTTAACCCATAAAAGTGTGCCTTTGGAGTGGCATCTGGGAAGTTTCTTGGCTTTCTGGTAACAAGCAGGGGGATTGAGATAAATCCCAAAAAGGTGCAAGCAATCCTTCAGATGGAACCACCAAAGAATGCCAAGGACGTTCAAAAGCTGGCCGGCCGAGCAGCATCACTAGGGAGGTTTCTTGCTCGGTCCGGAGACAAATGCAAACCATTCTTCCAGGGCATTAAAAAAGGCCAAGGAATTTGAATGGACACCAGAATGTCAACTTGCCTTTGAAAATCTTAAAGACTATCTAGGCCAGCCTCCACTCTTGACTTGTCCAAAGGAAGGTGAAATTTTGTACCTCTATCTAGCAGTATCACAACATGCGGTCAGCGCAGTGCTAGTGAGTGAGGTAGACGAAGTGCAAAGACCGGTGTATTATATTAGCAAGGTTATGATCAATGTAGAGACAAGGTATTCCTATGCTGAGAAGCTAGTTCTGTCATTAATGGTGGCAGCAAGGAAGCTAAGACCTTACTTCCAAGCACATACAATAATTTTCTTGACTGACCAGCCACTAAAACATGTCCTCCAAAAGTCAGATGCTTTAGAAAGATTAGTGAAGTGGGTTATTGAATTGGGAGAGTTTGACATCAAGTTTAAGCCGAGGAAAGCTATTAAGGCACAAGCCTTGGCTGATTTTATCATTGAATGTTACAGAGAGACCAACCAGGACAATGCCGACACTGTCCCAGAACAATGGCAATTATTTGTGGATGGATCATCCAACCAGGAAGGCAGTAGTGCTGGCATTCTCCTGCTTGGCCCGGGGGACATGACCATGGCACATTTCTTGCGATTCAACTTCAAGGTCTCAAACAATGAGGCAGAATATGAGGCGGTATTGGGAGGACTACGCCTTTCTGAGCAGCTAGAAGTTAAAAATTTGATCGTTCATAGTGACTCACAGTTGGTCACTGAGCAAATCAAAGGAGAATATGAAGCAAAAGGACCAAGTATGATCAAGTACTTGGCGAAAGTACAAGAACTGATGGAGAGGATACCAAAGGTAGAGGTTAGGCAGACACCCAGAGGGGAAAACTCAAGAGCTAACGTGTTAGCCCGATTGGCATCTGCCTCCTCAGTATAAGTACCCACTTCAGTCCAAGTGGAGATACTACCATAAAATAGCATTGAAGTGCAAACACTGATGGAAAATGTTGATGATGATCATGAGCCAAGTTGGATAAATCCAATCAAAAAAATCTTAGAGGATGGAAGTCTGCCTGAAGATCACAACCAGGCCAAAAGCCTCCGAAAAAGAGCAGCTCGATATACCCTGATTCATGGAGATTTGTACCGGAGATCATTCACTCTCCCTTATTTGAAGTGCCTAGCACCCAGGGAGGCGGACTACGCACTTCGTTAAATGCATGAAAGGATATGTGGAAGCCACATAGGTGCCAGGACCTTAAGTCATAAGGTGCTAAGATGCGGGTACTATTGGACTACTATGATGAAGGATGCCAAGAAATTCGTGCAAAAGTGTGATAAGTGTCAAAGACACTCGAACGTGCCACGAGTACCTTCCTCTGACATTATTCCCATGCAAAACCCCTGCCCATTTGCACAATGGGGCATGGATCTCCTTGGACTATTCGTCCAAATAGCCGGACAGAGGAGAAACCTTATTATGGTTGTTGATTACTTCACTAAATGGATAGAAGTGGAGCCATTGGCGTCAATCTCAGAATTGAAAGTGATGGACTTTATATGGAGAACTATTGTCTATAGGTATGGCTTGCCACAGGCCCTAGTGTTAGACAATGGAAGACAATTTGTTAGTAAAAAAATGCACAAGTTCTGTGAAGACCTTAGCATCGACCTAAGGATTACTTCTGTGGCATATCCTCAGGCTAATGGTCAGACAGAGGTTACAAACCGGACCATCCTAGAGGGTTTGGAAACAAGGCTGGATAGAGCAAAAGGGAGATGGGTTGAAGAGTTACCTAGTATGCTGTGGTCATACCGTACTACACCCCGGACATCGACAGGTGAAACTCCATTCTCCCTCTCATTTGAACCGAGGCAGTTATCCCGGTCGAGATTGGGGTCCCTTCATTGAGGATCGCCAATTTTGAAGAATCAATGAATGATGAGCTACTGCTCAATAACCTTGATCTCCTAGAAGAGACAAGGGAAAATGCCAGGATCCGGACTGCTACGTACAAACAGAGAACAGCCCAATACTACAATAGACGAGTGAGGAAGAGAAAGTTCTCTGTAGGAGACCTTGTATTGAGAAAGGTAGCTGCTACAAGAAAACACCCAGGTAAGTTGGTTGAAACCTGGGAACGGCCCTACCTAGTAGTGAAGATTTTGAAGGATGGCACATACAAGATCGAAGACCCAACGAGGCCCGGGGATATAAGACCCTAGAATGTGGACAATCTTCGAAGATACTATGTGTAGGGCTTTATTATAATAAATGATGTTTCTATTTAACGCATTTGTTTTTCAGATTGGAACATGCATGAATGAATAAAAGCTAAGGTCTCTTTCCCAAAATAAAGCATCTACATGCATGAAAAGACTTGACACGGACAACATGCAAACTTGGCCAAAAAATTGGCTAAGTATAAATCCCTTACCGACCAGCATCACAAGATGTCAAGACTTAAGCAAATTTTCCCAAAAAGAGGAAATGAAGATACTATAAGCCTGGTCGGCCTACTGACCAGGATGGTATCTAGGCAACTATGAATACTTGAGTCCTCAATATAATGGGTCCCAGAACCCCAGTCGGACTACCGACCGGGATGGTACCTCAGTTGAAGAAAGCTATTTAATTTCTTTTTAAGACTCATGAAAGTCTTAAAACATAAACTGGATGGTCGGTCTACCGACCAGGTGAATATACATGAATGAGTCTGAATTGCCGAGTAACAAAAAGGCATATTTCATTAATGATAAAAAAAGAGTTCATTACAAGCAAGGAGAAAAACAAAAAGGACAAAACTCATACAAAAAAGAATTTAAACATCTGTAGGAGGGATGCCAGAGCCAGACTCCTCGGCAAAAGGCATATTTGCTGGCAAAGCTGAAGGAGCCTCCTCGGTTGTCTCAACAATGGGGAAAAGGAGCTTAGTTTTGTCCATCCAAGTCAGCCTCCAAGATCTCCTCTTCCACTACGTCCACCTCCTCATCAGATACTTCCTCCTCAGAAAAATCCATCTCGGCAAGCCCCCTATTCCTTCTCTACTCAGCCTTCCTAAAGGCCTCAAGGATCTCCTCCTTAGACTCCTCAAGCTGATCCCTCCCCATGAGAGAAGGGCACAGAGGAGTCAAGATGGAAGAGTCTAGGCCAGCCTTGACGAGCAGCTTCCTGGACTCCTTGACCCCTCCACGGAAGCCATAAAAGCCTTCCTCCCTCAGGGCAGCCTTGAACTCCTCAGACTCCTTGAACTTCTGGATAGTTTACTGGTTGGCATCACCGAGGAGTCGCTGATACGTCTCCTCAGCATTCTTCAATTTGCGCTCTATGGAGACGGTCCTCTCATTTAGCTCTCTTTGTTGCCGAGAAGCCTTCTCCATCTGAGCAGAGTGAGACTGCTGCATCTCTTCCATCCCGGCCTTCATCGAATTGAGCTCATTCTTAGCCTTGGTAGCCCTCTCCTCAGCAGCATCAGCTCTCTCCAACTGAACTGTCTCCTCGTAAGCAAACCGAGCAATGCTGGAGGGAATGGCAGAAAGGTGCACATTAGTCTGGAAAGATAGGAAAAAGGAGTAAGTAAAAGTATTTTAACCAAAGAAGTAAAGATACCGAGCTCAGGAGCAAAAACTCATACCTGCATGAAGAGGGAGTTTATCTATGTTAGATGCTTCATGTCAGTTAGACTAGACACCCTGTCATAGTCTGCAGGGGTAGGCAAATGCTTCAGCATTTTGGTAGCCACTTTTGGATTGACCACCCTGTCAGTCTCACTGACATTCCATTGGGGAGCATGCCGAGCAAAGTCCTCCTCGATAATTGGTCCCAAAGGAGGATCATTTACCTGGCGAGGGATTTGAGGAACCCCAAGCTTGGGAGTACCCAGCCGAGGAGACGGGGCGCTCCGAGTCACGATAGTGACCGAGGTAGTGGCTCCAGTAAGGGCTATTTCAGAAGCCCTGGTCTCCCCCGTGAGGCCCACACGAGGCCTCTTGGTCTCCTTGCCCTTGTTTGTTTTCTTCCTCTTTTGTTACCGAGAAGACGATCAATTGGTTGGACCTGCAGTCATGCACAGATACCAAGGGTGAAGATCCTTCTAAGAAGCCGACCAGCCAAGCAAGGCATTCCTGGTTGACCAGCCTGGTGGTCTGTGAGCTTACCAGCTAGGCAGCCAGACAGCTTACCAGCTAGGCAGTCAGGCAGCTTACAAGCCAGGCAAGATTTCTAAACATCTAGGCCCCTCCAAAGAACCGACCAGCCAGGCAGTCCTTCAACTGAGCACAATGAACAAAGATGAGCTAAAGGCTGCAGCAGAGGTAGTCCTCTGGCGTTGGCGCTCTGACGCTCAAGTCAGCTCGTTTTCCAAAATTAAGCAAGCTCCTTGGACTAGAACTCTCTCTTAGCCAAAGTTTAAATTGTGATTAGGAAGATAATACCTGACTTTGAGAGCTTTATATAGGATTTAGAGCCATTATTAACCAGGGTCCCTTAATTATTGTTGGGGGTTGCACTTAAATGCTTTTCACCTTGGTAGGTCCTGGTCAGTAGACCATCCTCAGATCAACGGCCAGAAACATATGGCCAATAAGCTGTGCAAATATGGACCGTTGATCAAAATGTATGGGCTGTCATCTCTCCATTAATGGCATGGCATAATTACTCCTCTCATCGATCTGCGTAGAACGGCGCCTCGATAAGGGAGTTGGGGGCAACTGATATTACAAAAATACCCCTACCAATTATATGTGGACACATGTCAAGAATATCCTACCGAGGTTATTTCCTCGGTATAGTGAAACACCTGGACCTACCAAGGTGAAAAGCATTTAAGTGCAACCCCCAACAATAATTAGCGGACCTAGGTTAATAATGGCTCTAAATCCTATATAAATCTCTCAAAGTAGCTCTCAAAGTCAGGTATTATCTTACTAATCACAATTTGAACTTTGGCTAAGAGAGAGCTTCCAAGGAGCTTGCCTGATTTTGGAATACGAGCTGACTTGAGCGTCAGAGAACCAACGCCAGAGAACTACCTCTGGTGCTTCCTTTAGCTCATCTTTGTTCATTGTGCTCAGTTGCAGGACTGCCTGGCTGGTCGGTTCCTTGGAAAGATCTACATGTTTAGAAATATTGCCTAGTTGGTAAGCTGCCTGACTGCCTGGCTGCCTCGCTGGTAAGCTGACAGACCACCAGCAGGCTGGTCAACCAGGACTGCCTTGTCTGGCTGGTCGGCTTCTTGGAAGGATCTTCATCCTTGGTATTTGTGCATGACTGCAGGTCTGACCAACTGATCGTCTTCTCGATAGTGACACCTTTTTGACGTCATCACTATTGTTTCAAATTATGCTCCCCTTTGGTGCCTAGCTTGATGACTAATGGAGGTGTTGCTGGGTTACTTCACTTAGCTAGAATACACTTCTTAGTATGCCCTTGGGGAGCTACTAGTGGAGTCCTCATTGCTGTTAAGATCGTTTGTATGCTGGTCCTGTCAGTAATTCTCATTGATTGTTGTTGGATGCTGACTCTTACAATGTGCAGGTCTCAAGTGAGGTCTAGGTCTGCCAACCACAATTTAAATGGGATGTCTATCATCTTCCTCATAATCTTTGGTGACTGGATATGGAAAATGGTACAGATGGCTTCGAATATTTTGTGCTATACTCCTACTGTTCATGTAGTAGATTTAACTGGTTTTTTAATTTCTTGGGACACATGTTGGAATCCCTACCCTGGTTTTGTTATGAAAGTTTATTTATGGGAAAAAAGTTTTGACTAGTCTATGCAATAAAAAAGATTTACATGCTATGATGCTTTTAAACAAAAATTACCTTACCAGTAACCTTGCTGGCTTTGTGGCCCTGCTGGTGGGGTTACTTTTTTTGCTCTGGTCTTTGGTTTGCTGGTATGGTGAGCCATTCTTGATATTTGCTGTTGATTAGAAATGATGGAGGTACTGATGTTGCTATTCTGAAATTGTTGTATATGCTCATTAGTTGTGTGGTTTTGCTAACCTCTCTTCAAATGGGATGTACTTTGCTCTGCTTTGACTTGTGGAACACTCTGGTGCTATCTGTCCAAGCTCTTCAGTTATTGGAATCATCTTTACAGTTGGATACATTGCAAGAATTATGGATGAAAAAGTTGCCTATGTTGTTTTCCTTGTTAGATAGAATCCGGATGGAGTATCTTTATTTTGAGTCCTACTTTGTTCTTGATATGGCTTGCTGCTTAAGGATTGAGCTATTGGTTGTTGATTATTCATATAATTTTCTATTGCATTATGCAGCTTTTAGCTAGTTAGTGTGTTGGGGTTGTATTTTGCCCCCCTTCTTTTGCCTTGGCTTCTCTAGCCCTTGGCTTTGTTGTTCTCCTTTGACTTTGTCAATTTTGTGACTTCTTTTTCTCAGTTTAATAGACTCACATCTTTGATAAAAAAAAATTATACCACAAAGGTATGTTTGGTTTTTTAGCAAAACCTTCGGCTGTAAATGGATTTGACAATTCTTTACCCCCTATCGTTTGAGCTGGAATAGCCAAGCCGTGTAAACCTAGGCTTGATTAGGAATCTTGAAGGATTTTTGCACTTTTCAGCAAAGCCTCCAACTATTAACGAATTTAATATTTTCTTTACCACCTACCATTTGAGGTGGAATAGCCAAGTCATGGCTGGGCTTGATTAGGTTTCTTCATCCAAAAGATCATCAGAATTAAAACTCCTTCTAGATTTTTTATCAAAATTTGTGGTATATGATTTCACCAAATATTGACTCGTATGATCTTTCAACTCGGAAAGTATTTTTTGTGAGAGTTGAGCTAATTCCTCTTCCGATGTTGCAGAAACAAACTTGGAACTAATAAATGATTTCAGGCCAAGGAAATTTTGGTGAGTTTTTTCAAGAGTTTTAGATTGAGATGGTTTGGAGGAAAGCCAAGATAGGACATTTTGTGGGAAGGCTTTTTCGAATTTAAATTTGTCCCACCATTTGCATCGGATCAACTATGATAGTGTATTGGGATCAGTATGAAAACCATATGCCTAATTAGATATCCAAGAAATTGCAAACGTGGAGAAGAAATACAACATTGGTGGAAAGGACATGTTTTTTGGCTGAAATCACGAGCTAAATACATCATATCCTTCATTGAAAAGGGGTGGGGGGATTTGTGGAACAGGTTCAAAATACCACCACCATT
Organism: Euonymus europaeus; assembly: GCA_963580455.1. Classification (NCBI taxonomy): domain Eukaryota; kingdom Viridiplantae; phylum Streptophyta; class Magnoliopsida; order Celastrales; family Celastraceae; genus Euonymus; species Euonymus europaeus. The sequence continues at coordinate 11,173,795 of OY756969.1, forward strand.
CGTTAAACTAGTATGGAAAATTCTATGTTTGATTAAATTTGAAATAAAAAAAACCATGAATGTTTTTGTTCATTATTTAGGGTTTTAGGGATTGAAAGATACTACCTATTTACCATTATTAATTTGTCCAGTTCCATGCTTTTCAACTGCAATTTTTTTATCTTCTTCATCGGCTATATCTCCCCGAGATTTTTTTGGTAGAATTGCATTTTCTTGTAAAGCATAAGATTCCTTGGATAATTTTTGAGTTTGGGATCTTGTTGTAGATGTGGATCCCTTACCTCGTCCCCGATCTTCGCGACCTATCATTGGGTCTTCAGTAATATTAGAAGTATTTAGAGAAAAGATGCTCTACCTGTTTTTCTTTATTGAGAATAAGACAATTGAGTGAATAATCATGAATAAAACTTTCTTTCAATCAATTAATATCTTGTGTAACAGGGTTTACAATCAACACGAACAAGAAATTTTTGATGGTTGAGTAATTCTGTTGGGTAGGATTCCATTTTTTAGAAGTAAATGATATTATTTCTTCTTTACCATTCTTAATATGTTTAAGTACACCCTCAAAGCCAATTTCACAGGCGTCAATCTCGACAATTTTGAACGATGTTCTACCTGTTTTTCTTTATTGATAAGAAGACAATTGAGTGAATAATCATGAATACTCTGTTTCAATAAATTAATATCTTGTGTAACAGGTTTTTGGATAAAAGGGAAAATAACCTATTTCCTAAGATCTTAGTACTTATTCCGCAATTGTAAATTTTAAATGGTTTAATTAATTCTAAGAATGGGATGCCTAGAATAACGCATTTTGTAATATTTTGAATACCAAGAAAACTAGTGGTAAAACCAATATTAGAATTTTTGATCATAACATCAGATAATTTATAAAGAATTTTGAGATTCTCCCCAATGACATATTTGATCCATTCTATAGTTTTTTTCCAAAAATGATAAGGAACCAAGTCAGAACGGAGACAATTTAAATCAGCAACAAAATCTATTAAAGCAATTGTATCAAAAGAAAAAGAATTTTGAGTAGCAATTGTAATTTTAATAAACCGTTTTTGACCGGTAATACGAGATAATAGCCTAAGAAATGGTTTATCATCTTTGTATGAACTACTTTCCACTAAAATTCTCCCTATCTCGATTTTGTTTATTCTTTTTATGTCATCTATTTAACTGGGGGTTTCATATGTAATTAATCATTTTCCTTATCTATGGTCAAAATTAATTCATTAATTTTCCAGCAATCCTGAAATTGTTTATTCTTGAGAGTTTCGATTTCCGTTTTAATTTCACAAATTTCAAATTGAAGATCTTTAAGAGTACGAACCGTCGTTTCAGGTTGTCTATCATGTTTGGACATAATGTCTTTTAAGTTGTAGGTTGTGATTCGTGGTGCGATCTTGATGTCGGGGTTGACTATTTTTTTTTTAATTTTTCTAGGTAAGCTAACTTAACTCGGGAATCATCTATATGATTAACAATATCTAAGAAGAATTCTTGGTCGCGAGAAAACATATTTATTTATGGATCGGAAGATGAAGAATAAAGGTCATCATATTGGTGTTCATTATCAGAACTACTGAAATGTGAAATCCTAACCCAAAATTTTTGAGTTTTAGTTATGTTACAGGTCTCCAATATTGCATGAGATCACAAAGACCTGTTTTTGAACAAGGTTCATTAAATGGGTCATAACTTTTAGCACACAAATTCGTTTCGAGCCCATAATCTATAAAATCGAAACTTAGACCGATCCGGAAGTGAGTTCATTGAAAAATATGGAGAAAAAAGAAGAAGAAACGTTCGGACACCCTTGGAGCAGTCTGGACGGTCAAAGAAGGAGAGTGGACAGATTGTATCTTGGGAGGGTTTGAGTGCTGGAAAAACAGGGAGGCGTTTGGACGCTTAATGAAGAAAGGGGGCAGCAGAGTTTCCAGACTATGAGGCGTCCTGATGGCAACACGAGAAACTAGTTTTAAGAACCAGTTCAAGCATTCCAATTTGGGAGAAAACAAGAACACTCGAGAAGAGAGAGAAAATTAGTGAGAAAGCGAGATTTCTTGAGGATTTGGCTTGAATCTTGGTGGATTTGTGGAGCATAACAAGTTTCAAGAAGGATTCCAAGAAGATTGGGTGATTTGAGGTAAGTTTTCATGATTTTTCTAAAACTATGTTTTGGTTAGATTTGTCCAAACCTTTGATTGGTTGGTTTAGATTCTTTAGGAACTTGATTATATATATGATTGTGGTTATATATTTAGGTTTGGTTGTTAATTACAAGTAGAGTTACAATTTTGGTGAAGTTTCAAGGATTTGAGAAAATCCTAGAGAGAGAAGGTAAGTTCTCTAAATTGATGATTAATATCATGTTGTTGATGTTAAATAGTGTTATTGCTTGGCGTGAGCACCACTGAGTGTTGAGTGGTGCTCACGCCAAGCAAGAGTTCGGAGGGGTTCAACACGTCTCCCATGGCAGGCGAATCCCTCTCAACCCTTTTTGACACCTCTCCCAACCAGGCAAAATTGATAAAAGGGAAAACAATCATTTTGACCCCTGTACTTATAAAAAATGGCAAGTAAGCCCCTTAAGTTTAAAATGGGTTAAACAAGCCCTCGTACTTTTCATGGTGGACCAAAGAAGCTCTTTCATCTATATTCCGTCAAAACGTAAGTTATTTGTCCGTTAACAAGCTTATGTATTTTTTAAGATTATTTTATACATTCTAAGTTTCATTTTTATTGGTTCAAAGTAATCCTTGTACTTCAAGGTTTGGTCCATTTAAGCCCCTAAAAGTTTTAAGTATAGGGCAAATGAACCCTTCTATTTTGACGGTGATTAGAACATAAATAATAGCAAAACAGCATCCTTCACCCCTTCTACATTTTCTGACATTCTCTCTAGCATTCAAAATCTCCTCGTCCTCTTCATCAGATTTGTCTTCAGAAATGACTGGCTCTTCTTCTTTAGTGTGGTAATCCCTGTCAGAACTATAATCGATCTACTCCACCTTTTCTTCTTCTTGCAAATTGTCAGAACTAGAGCTGACTTTAAAATCCCTAAATCTCAAATCGGTTAACCTTGAACCTATTCTACACAATTGCACGAAGAAGAAGACGAAGAAGAAGAACGACTAATTGGATTTGTTAACCTCAAACCTATTCTATGCAATTGCAAGAATAAGGCAAAAAGAAGACGATCCCATTTGTTAACGGCCACGTAACTCTTGTTTTGACGGAAAGACTTTTTTTGCTTCACCATGAGAAATACGAGAGCATGTTTAACCCATTTTAAATTTAAGGGGCTTACTTACCCTTTTTTTGATAAGTGGAAGAGCCAAAATGATTGTTTTCCCTTCATAAAATTACAAACATTAGGAAAGTGTCGCATGTGCGATCTGCTCATCTGCCGATCTGCCATTGCAAGTTGAAACTTAGGTATCGTTTGATTTAGGAAATAGAGGTGGAATGAAGGGAAAATAGGGAATGAGTCATTCTATTCCTTTATTTAACATTTCCTCTCAACCTCTATTCTCATTCCACCCAAATTTGATGGAAATGATTTATTCTACATAAAATGAACCATTAAATGACTAAAATGTCCTTTTATTTTTAGATTTTTTTTTCAAAATTTTATTTTTCCTAGAATAATTTTTTTTTCACAGATTTTTTTTTCAGATTTTTTCCTAAATTATTTTTGCAGATTTTTAAGCATATAAAATAATAATATATTAAATAAAATAAAAAACTTTTTCCGAAAATGACATTGACATATATTAATAAAAAATAAAATGAATAAAATATATATTTCATTCTGATTTTCAAAATAATATAATATTTATATATATGAAATGTAATCAAATTGTCATGACCAGTTGAACCATTTTACAGATATACGATTCCTTAGGCAAAGAAACAATGAAACCCTAGCAAGAAGGAGCCCCCTCTCAGTCTTACACTCTCGGGCCTCTCCTTAATCAGTGATTCAGTCCGTCTCTTCAGGCCTTCGGCGACTGCGAATTCTCCGACTCACCGCCACACCACCTATCACCATCACCGCGACACAGCTTCTCTGTCTCTATTATATGTTCAAACTTCCTTCGATTCGTCGGTAAGCTTTTCAGAGGTTCAATTTCAGTCGATTTTGATGAATTTTTGCCACCCCTCTTAACACTGTCTCAATACACGGCTTCCAGGTCCCATATCTTCCATCATCCTTCCGTTCGGAGTAATTATCGAGTTCGAGCCTGCTGCCTTCAGGTATGTGTTCTTAAAGAAACATTTTGTTTTGGTCTTTGGCTCTGTTAATTCAATCTCTGTTTGGGTGAGTTGTGATGATCTGTTTATGTTAATTTAATCTCTGTGAATTGGTATGTTTTATCTCTTTGAATTGGTATGTTCTGACACTCGTTTAACAAATGAACTACTTTACATGTTACATGCTTAGACACCACTACCACATACGAATGGAATGGCATGGGCCGTAAGGATTGGGGTGTTTAATAGCTGCTATGTATATACATATATAACAATTTGGGCAACCGAAGGAAAAATTGAAACTTAAAATAATTGGAACTCCTTGTTTGATTAAGAGTTAAGAAAAGCCTAGGAAAAAAAGGTGCATGTTTTTTAAGATTCTTTATTGTTTTTTTTTTGTAGGGATATGTTTTTCTTGACAGACAGCTAGAAAAGTGAAGGGAAGAGCACAACAGAACCGCATATTGCTATCACAATGGCAAGGAACATTAATTTTGTCCACAAAATTTCACTCTCTCCCCTAATCAAACATCCTATCTTATTCTCCTATTGTTGCTCCTCCCAATCCCAATATCAGACAGAAGTCGTTGATGACAAATCCCTGAACTTGCTGGACCAAGAATGCCATGAACAAGTTCTCAAGCTTCGAGTTCTCCTCCAACAGAACCACACAGATACTGCACATAGGCTGCTTCTCTCCCTCATTCAGACAAAATCAGTATTTTCTTCACCGTCTGATCTCTTTTCTCTTTTCTCTTTGTCCGCACCCTCCTTGAAACCTGCTTTCTCTAGTATACTCCTCTCCGTTTGTTGTGAGGCAAAGATGCTCCCTGAAGCAACTAAAGTCTACGACTTGATCAGAAATGATGGTATGCTTCCTTCTTTACCTTCTATGAAGTTGTTTCTTGAATATCTGGTGGGTTCAAAGCAGTTTCATAAAACTCTTAATCTGTTTGAGGAGATTGTGGCATCTGGGTTCGGGGCCCATAGCTTTGTGTATGGGAAAGCGGTGCTGGCTGCTGTCAAGTTAGGGGACTTGAAAAGGGCCAACGAGCTGGTTGATGACATGAAAAGGAGAGGACTTAGTCCGACTGTATTTATTTACAATGTACTAATTAGTGGGTTATGCAAAGAGAGGAATATGAGAGATGCAGGGAAGAAGTTCAAGGAAATGTGTGAGAGGAAGGTAGTTGCCAACCGGGTTACTTATAATACCCTCATTGATGGGTATTGTAAAGTTGGGGATGTAGAGGAGGCATTTAAGGTGAGGGAAAGGATGAGCGAAGAGAATGTGGAGCCAGATATTGTCACCTTAAATTCCTTGCTTGGTTCTCTTTGTCGGGTGGGGAGGATGGGGGAAGCCAAAAGTGTAGTGCACGAGATGGAAACACATGGGTTTATGCCTGATGGCTTTACCTATAGTATCCTTATGGATGGACATTCGAGATGCGGAGATAGTGAAGGTGCAATTGCCTTGTATGAGGAAGCATCTAGGAAAGGAGTTATGATTAATAATTACACAGCTAGCATTTTGCTCAGTTCCTTCTGTAAGGCAGGGAAGGTTGAAAAGGCAGAGGAAGTTTTGAAGCAACTTATGGAAAATGGGTTTGTTCCGGATGAGGTGATCTATAACACAATTGTGAATGGGTATTGTCGAAGAGGTACTATGAGCAAAGCCATTGAAACTATTGAAGCAATGGAAGTTCGAGGGTTGAAGCCCAATGGCTTTACTTTCAATCCTCTGATCTCCAAGTTTTGTGAAATGAGAAAGATAGATGAGGCTGAGGACTGGGCAAGGAAGATGAAAGAGAAGGGAATTGCTTCGGATGTGGCGACGTACAACGTCCTGATCAGCGGTTATGGAAGGCTGTGCCGTTTTGATAAATGTTTCCAGATTCTTGAAGTTATGAAAAATAGTGGAATAAAGCCAAATGTGATAAGTTATGGTTCTTTGATTCATTCTTTGTCCAAGGATGGTAAGGTTCTTGAGGCTGAAATACTCCTCAGGGATATGGTGGGGAGAGGGATTTTGCCAAATGCTCAAATATATAATATGCTTATAGATGGTTGTTGCATGATGGGTAGATTGCAAGATGCATTTAGGTTCCTGGACGAGATGGTGGGAAGTGAAATAGATCCCACAATTGTAACTTACACTGAACTCATTTGTGGGCTCTGTAAATTGGGAAGGGTAACAGAAGCTGAAGACTTGTTTCTCCAAATTAAAAGCAGGGGTTTAATTCCTGATGTATTCACGTACAATTCCTTAATATCAGCATATGCTAATGCAGGAATATTCCAGAAATGTCTTGATTTATATGAGACGATGAAGGAAAAAGGAATCACACCTACTCTTCACACATATCATCCTCTGATTAGTCGATTTGGGAAGGAAGGAAGGGCGGTTGTGGAGAAATTAGTTGATGAAATGCTAAAGCTGGGTTTGGCTCCTGATAGAGTTGTCTATGATGCTCTTATACGTTGTTATGTAGAGCTAAAAGATTTTGGTGCGGCGTATGCTTGGTATAGAGAAATGTTTGAGAATGGTTTCCTCCCAAATGTCTGCATTTGTGATGATCTTTCTGCTGGTCTTCGACACCAAGGGAAATTTCAAGAAGCTGACATTGTTTGCTTAGAAATGACTGCCAAGGGAATAAATGATTCAGTGGTAAATAAGGATTTATCTATGGTTGCCAAAATATGAGGAGGATCTACAGCAATTGTAATTCTCTCTCTTCAAATTGAATTAGTTTCTTATCATGGAGTCGATTTTCCCTTTAGAATATGGTATTGTTATATTATCCCAGTCTTTTAAGTTATCACCCCCTAACATTTCTATTATAAATTTATTGGTGAACGTCTCTCCTTCTCTGACATGCAATTCACGCTGTTTTGAAGAATTATTGAAAATTTGTTTACATTATGAGTAAAAAACCAAGTACACGCCAGCCCCATATGCATCTCAACTAATTAATGTACACCAACTCAATTTTATATCGGCTTCTTTTTCCTCAAATTTCTCAGCAACCGAGCACAGCTCATAAATACTTTTATTTTGTTTTAATACATTTGTAAGACTAGACTCAACGTATCAAAAATAATCTTATTGACTATCCAAAATGACATTGCCGAAACGATATGTAATCCATTAATCAACAAATAGAACAAACAAAATTCACAATGTAAAATCAATATATCATTCGTTCGAACATCTCAGCTTCCAAACGCTAGGGAACTCAAACCATTATATATTTAACAATGAAATATGATATCAATTTAGAATGAAATTTGATTAAACAATGGAATGAGTTATTATGGACAATTTAAGGCTGAACATATAATATTTTTCATTTTCATATATCATCCGTCAATCAACAAACCCCACAAATAGGAAAAATATTTCATGTCATCAAATTTCTGACAGATCAAATGGAGATTTACTAAGTTATAAGCATTGATTATATAATCCTCAATGAACTCATATTTATGCATGCTTACACATAATGTCACGCGTTAATTATCATTCGGGAAAAAAAATGAAATCCATGTTGCAGGCGTGCCTCCAAGGAAAAGACAATAACATGCTCAGTTGCTCTCATTGTTTCTGAGATATGCCTATGGTATCGCGAACTGCCTCCAGTCTGTTGTGTAGGTAGCAGAACATGTGTAGGGACAAAGCTCATAATTAAGCTGAGGACTGTAAGCGTTTTCAACTGCAAAAACAAAAGGAACATCAACACAACTCGTCAATAGTTTCCTATCTTTTATTACTTGGAAAGGACAGAGTGTATAAAAGCTTCCACCCAATTCGCAATCAAATATTTTTCAACACGACAACAGAACTTCATGTCTATAGACCTCTTAAAACACTAATTGGTAATGTACCAAACTCGTTAAGGGTAAAGACCAACTTGATCGTAGATTTCATTCTCTTTATCTCCACAAGAAAAATCCTCCTTGGCTTCAACATTTGTACGGAGATGAGCAGAAGAGAAATCCTTTTTTGACTTGTCCAGAACATAAGATTTATTTATGTTCCACAATGAGTCATGCCTACAACTTAATTTATTCTTTTTTTTGCATGTTTGCAAATGCTTGCACCTAGCATATAGGAATAGCTAGTATTATGTGGAAACTAACACGGGGCCACTTAAAGAATACTCTTTAAGAATTTTGTTTCACAACTAAAGTACAAAATGCAGGAAAGGGCTTGTAGAAAATAACTCAAGTACAAAATGCTGGGGAAGGTTGTGCTTAATTCCTACAAAAGGTTGACTATGCAAGACTTGCTTGCACTACCAAGAACTAACATTTACAAGCACAAGGATTCGAGTTTGAGCATGTATACCATACGAGTTTGGCCAGTAACATTCAATGGCTCAACATCTAGGCGGTTAGACTAGGCAGTTAGAAGACAATCTTATCATTAAGGAATAGGTTTGCACTTCTCGGTGTTCATGACCAATATCTCCAGAACTATAATTTCTATTCTCTATTATTCCTCTTTTAATCTAATCGTATGAACCCCAAAAAAATGCAGATGAAATGAAATGATATCATCCCATAGTTGCAATGTAAAAAATAAAATTCTCCACCATAGTTCGACACAGATTCATTGCCCATTTTGACGAGTCCGTGCTTCCTAGAGAATGGCTAATGAGGAAGGAAATTTTTTTATCAGTTTCTGCAAGAATAAAAATTCTCCAATGCATCTTATTGATGACTCTACAGTATGACAAAATCACTAACTTCAACGGAGCTTTTTGAATCTCAGCAATTCACCCTCTCAAAGACAAATGCTAAATCTAGGTTCTGATTAAAGAGAGCAGATCCAACAAAATCTTCACCTGCAAGGGCAAAACCACTGAAGCCAATTGAATAACCACCTGTTATTCCATGACCACAAAGATTATTGCCAAAATCAATCTAGTCTTTCATGTCAAAAATCTAAGTTCAAGCATCTTTGCTCTTTCTACTTCTCATCTAGCTGAAACATATGCAACCTTGAACAGATAGAGCTTAATCCAATACTTCATTTTGTAACACCATACTTTACCTAAAACATCATCATAAGGTTGCTTGTGTTCACAGACTATAAGGGAATCTATTGAAACTCCCTGAACCCATGTTCTGAAACCCAAAATCAGGAGAAATGCACAAGATTGTGTTGGAAAAGAAGAAACCAAAAGACGTTAATCGAGGTTCTTAACAATGAGCTACATCCTCTCTTTTATCAATCTAAATAGACAAAGGCATTGTGATCGATGATCTACACATTCAGAGCCTCTCAAAATTTCTAAAACCCAACATTATTCTAAAAGATTATAATATTAAAACTGCCATGTGTATAGATTTAGTGTAATTATTGTCCATGACAGCGACGTAGAGCCTCAAAATGATCTACAAATTCAGATTCTTTCAAAATATCTAAAACCTAATATATTATTCTTAAAGATTAGAATGTTAAAAGAACTGATTATGAGAGGTTATCCAACGCCACAATCTTCTCCTATCAGCATAACTATCAAAAACATAAATAAAAGCAGTTGGAAAGAAGAAGTTCCAACTGCTGCCGTTACATGACAACTGCTTAATTCTCATAAAATCTGTTCAAACAGTTGTAATGATGAATCATAATACGAAGCTTGAAAACAAATTCCAAAATATTTAGCCACTCAATCATGCAAAAGCAAACATCTACATGCAAGGATTTTATAGTTTAACAAGCACCTCATCGTTCAAAATGCTTTAACTGCGGCATTAGAATCATATCTCAAAACACGCCTAATGATTATGCATTCAACGGATTACAAGCCATACATCATGACAACAAACATGTTAGCAACAACTCTGGAAAAAAAACTAGATGCAAATATCATCATTGGCAGAGGAGATGAAAACATCTTGAAAGGTTTGTACTAGTTAGCTACCCACCTAGAAGATGCGGTCACAAGAGCAACAAATCTGAGCTGGTACATTTTGTCAACAATGCTGAGATAATAGTCAAGTAAAAGGACGCACTGGAAAGAGCTATCGACTGGAAATTGCAAAGTTGTCTAAATTAGTAAACCTAACCATAGACGAAAACCCAAGGAACATAAGAAGAAAACGCACAAACTGATGAGAAAGATTATCCTGTTGCACACTGCAATAATACAAGATTTTATCCAATAGAGGAAAAGGCTACATAGCATACATCAAAGACCTATACAAAGCAACTTAAGACATATATGGCATTGTGTATGCATGTTTGACAGTTGTGGATAACAATCACCCATATAATAATCCAACAAATGAGTCACATAACATAGTCAGCACACTTGACTAGTATGCATTTCAACTCCATACCTTGTCTTTAGATGCTCTGCAACTATTCAAGAAAAATTCCAGCACTAGCACAGGTATGCAAAAGTTTGAGAATGACAATGAAACCTTCATCTATAATATATTCGCTATGAAAGAAATAGTTTACTCAATGGCAGAGAAGATGGTTGTGCAAGAAAGTAACGCAAGGTATATAGTTTACATATTATGGAGCTTGTATTTTGAAAGCATCTCATGTTGTTAGTAGTATAGATTGATATCAAACCCCCTATTATAAAGGGATATGCACATAGGATATCAGTGGATCCTTTATTTTGGTTATGAATTACCTAGTTTGAGATTTAGACGAAACCTAGCAAGTCTATAAGTGGAGCCATTTTTTGTTCATGGTGGCTATGTAAAGGTTAAGCTATAGCACCCTCGATGTAAATATAATTAAAATATGTTATTATCTTAAAATTATTCATCAATTCCGCACTAACTAATAGAAACATTCATAATTTAACATAAAGCACATAACAGTGTAATTATTAGTTAACAATGCAGTACTTCTATTCATGATAATATTCTATTTCAAGTTAATAAATATCAAAAAAATTACCAAAAAATATACCAGAACAAAGACCCAAACCACAAAACATCGACAAGAAAATTGTAGCAAAATCCGAGCTTCAAACTAGTGTATATATATATAATCTATACATTTATAGTTTAGTGGTAAGAAATCAAGGGAGAGGGAATAATGTATGAGAATGTGGATGTATTAAGAGATGTGTTTTGCTGATGTAGCTGAGTATGTGACTTGCCTTTTAGGTAATAGAGGTGAGACTCAATATCAATTTTAGTGGGAAAATGATGGAGGAATAGAATGTTAGTAGCTTGAATTTTGGAAAATGAAAAAAATTGTATTGGAAGATGAATTTTACTGATGTGGCTGTATTGAGAGACATGTTTGCTAATGTGGATAAGTATATATGTGGGACAACTTTTATTTAATATGGGTGAGACTCAAATGAAAAGTTAATGGGAACATTTGTATTTCTCCATTGCAGTTTATAGTTTAGGGTTTAGGCCCTTTGGAAGTTTTAAGGTTTAATTGTTCATATTATTTCATCATGCTCTAAAGTGTACTGTTAGACTTTAAGAGAGTTCCAAAGATGATATGACTCATCTACTATAAATAGGGTGACAATCTCTGTAACAAAGGACACTAAAAATATCGAGAATACAGGTGTGTGTTGAGAGATCAGTAAGGGGCTCTTGAATGGTGGAATTCATGGTGTTGTCCTTTTGATTAGCATCCATCGACCTTTGCATTATGAGATTTTTCCGTTCAGAAATCCTAATCAAGGAAGTATAATTGTGTGTGTATATATATATATAATTCCTACATTGGTATCAGAGGCTGAGGTTAGTATTAGTCACCATGCTAGGTGTTTCGTTCATAGGAAGCATGCTTTCTTTTGATAAAGTATACTTGTTTTTTCAATTTTGTGAAAACTATGATGAATCATATGTTTTTCTGGATGAAATTTTGCATAACAATACTTATATGTATGTTAAATGTATGCTGAAAATTTTGGACCTAAACACACAGTGTAAAGAGAGAAAATCGTAATCCTAAGTGAATGTACCCAAAACTTTGTATGCTATATGCTTTTGAACCAAAAGGTTTTTTGTCAAAAATTTTGCATGGTTGGAATCCTCTTGTCAAAATCTTTCAAACGGTATATTATATGCTTAATTTGGATAATTGGTTGTAAAGATATGTAACATTGAAATTTTGAATCGGATCAAAATGTTTCTTTAAAAATTTTGGGTTTTGTGTTCTTGAAGAACACTTTTCTTCACGATTCTCACTCTCAAATGGTGGAGAGTGCTCTACTCGTGTCATACAGATAAACTCTAATAGATGATTGGATGCTACAGTCATGATCATGATGGCGGAACAAATCAAGTTTCAAAAATTGATCCAAAAAAAAAGGCCGGAAAGGCAACATTTGTGTTACACGCGCCTGGGTTGCCGTTACTCGCTCATTTGGACCGTGCATCTAGGTCGAATATCCGACCCACGGAACTAATTTAGTTGCGTCATGATTTTGGTTGAAGATGGGATGTTGTTTTTCATTCCTTTAGCTGAGCATTGCGCCACCCCCTCTCAACAATCTATGTTTTTTATTCCGATTTCTCACGTACCATGAATAAGGTGCTATAAATCTCAAGAATTGTATATTCATAAGTATATGTACACGCATATCATCAAGAAAAAAATGTGAAACTTTTTTGTCCCAAATTTATTTTTTCCGCCAAACAAATAACAGAAAATATTAATAATTTTTTTGACCAAACACTAAAAATTAATTGTTTTTTCATGATAAATATTTCCTTTTCCATGAGAAATTTATTTTTCTTGAAACAAACAGAGCATTAGTCTTGTTCTAGTATTCCTGACCAACGGTGGATTAAAAGGTGTACACTATTATGGATAATTATTTTAACAATCACATTTAATCACATTAATATAAAATATTAAACAAATTAATTCACAAATTATTTACTATTAATAATATAATATCATGTAATTATTATTTAACATGGTAAGATTCGATGTTAATAATAGTTATAAAATAGATTGATTTTAATTCAATAAAAATGATTGTAAAAATAAATATTTAAATGATTTAGAGTATCTAATGTGTGATGTTACTGTTTTAAAAACTGTAAATTGATATAAAGTTGTTTTTTTGCTGGAATTAAGAGAATCTGTTAAGAGTATCTGTTGTGGATGGTCTAACCAACCCATAGTCTAAAAAATTGTGCACCACAAATAGGAGCCAATAAAGAGACCTGCAATCCCATAGAAAGACATCACGATCCCTTGCGGAAGGAAAAAACAATTTGCGGGGAGGGGAATAAAGAAATCAAATTCAGGCCAAGATAACTAGAAATTCCAACCAATAAGTGGTGCACCCAATGAACCTAAAGAAAGGACAAAGTCCCAGCATAAATTACTTGTTTTTCGAGACCCTACTATAAATTCTATCCATATACGTTTTTGACCGACAACTCATACTAGGTGTAGTTGTATTTTATTGGAATTTGGAGAATAACCAAATTTATTTTGACTTACTTTTTTAATTTCACAAGTAGCTCCCATCAACCAGTAGTATTCTGAAGTGAACCCTTGCGAATATTTCATTGAATTGCTTCCATAAAAATTATTATTCAGATTATGACTCGTAATATTTGAAATGCCTCAACCGAACAAAATAAAAAGAAGATTTTACTCAGAGGAAAGGGCCAAACATACATTTTAGGAAAAAAATCTATTAGATCTCTTTCCTTTTTCCTTTTTTTTTTACAATTCTCTAACGTCGTAATCTTTTTTGCTATATGTTCTTGCAGAACTTTTGAGATTGATAAAGTTAATCAAATGACTCAAGCTTCTTATGAAAGTCACTAGATACGCGACGTGTATCAATCGATGAAGTCGGATGATCAAAAGGGGTGGATTCTACCGTGCTTCAACTAAGAAGACTTTGAAAGAATGTCTAAACTTAAATCTACTTAAGGAGATGAAAATGACTTAAAATAAATGTTGCTTTGTAAAACCCTCACATGACAATTGTGTGATGAGATAATTAAATGTTGGTGAAGTAACCTTAGATAAGCTACTTCATAACAGGTTTATGAGTGATGTGTACTGTTATGTGTGTAATTGCATGTGTTTTGCATGGCAGCTATGTGCTTAGCTTGGCCTATACTATTACATGTGTTATTGCATGCGTTTTGCATGGCAATTACGTGCTTAGTTTGGCCTGTGATTAGACAATTATCACATGTGAATTTTTAAGATGATAATGTCGTGGTTTTAAATGATAAAATCAAGATCTTTAATGGTAATGGCGTGAAAATCATTATGCCGTGTATAGTGGCGTCATACAACTTGGTAGGTACGTGGTTAACACCTGAAGATAATCATTCAGTATTTGTTAGAATATTTGCTTCTTTATCATGTGTAATTTTAGGGGATAATATTCAAGTCCTATCAAGATAGTGGAGACTTATCAAGAAGTGAATGAGGCCTTACAACAGCTATGATCATCAAAGGAGAAAGGTTACTGAAGCCACGCACAATATAGGCCATTTATTCTTGCTTATTTTTGTCTTAAATTTTCTCATATTTTAGATATCTCTTGGTGTGAGAATTTGAGTGATAGTGTGAATATAGAATTGTAGTGAGTTTATTTTGTTATTTTTCACGACTATACGAAGACGTGTATAGTTCGTTAAGGTGAAGTCTTTTGGGAATTCCAAAAGCAAGCTCTACCTTGTTGGATTGAGTGAAGTTGAAACAAACACTGAATGAGTTGTACGAGCAATGTCTTTAGGTCAAGATATGGTTGTACTCTTGATTCTTAATTAGTGAATTGTTTCTCCAGATTGGTGGCTCATAAACTCGAGATTTTTTTTTCAGGTTGAGTTTTTCTCGTAAAATTCTTGATATTGTTTCTTTTATTTTTCACATTTTAGTTTCCATATTTATTGGCTAACGTTCTTGATGAGATAGACCGACTTTCACTAAACTAGTATAAAAACAAACTACAATAGGAATGAAAAAGAGAAGCGAATAAATTGCTTCTCTTTATTCACTCTGACCCTTCAATAGAGAAGCCTTGTTCCCCTTCCCAAATGTTGTCACTAGTTAGGGTTTTAAAAACCTACAGTATGCCATTTCTCATTTTTATAGGAGCTTTTGTATCATAAACAATGGTATTTCCAATTATGGACCCTCTAGGATGTAAATATATCTCCTCGCCATCCCCATAGTGTATGAAATAAATATATGCATTTCAATTAGAGTTGTATTCTATGGTTACGATTCTACCATATATGTCTTTTTCCTTCCGTTGGAAATTGATTCGACGGTATAGACACTTATGAACCCCCATAATGATTCCTCTGGCATTACTACCTTTACCACAACAATGTTGTCCATAAATCGAATTATTTCGTGTATTAGATTTCACTTGACTGTCTACAGCTCCATTGCGTGTGCTAGGGCTAGAATTTTTGTATAAATGTATCGCCATGCTATTAAGTATTTTGATTTAAGTTATTTCTTTCTAAGAGCTGGGATAGAGTAACCCAGTTGAAGCCTAATGATCATACGTCTGTAATGCATTGTATATCCCACAATAGGTCCCATTCTTCAACCCAATACTTTATTTTTGTCGTAGTTGATCCTGATTGGACATTAGAAGTATATTGATTTTTCCCCAATAACTGAATATTTTTGTCTATAAATACTACATATTTGATTCCATCCATAAATCTCTTTTCTTCCCTACGAGTTCTAGTATGAATAAGAATGCTAGTTCTTACTATAATTCATATGTTACGATATGATAAACCACACCAATTACAAGAGACTTATTGGTGTGGCCAATTATGAGTTGGGCGCTTTAACTATTCAGCCATGGATGCTTAGCGGGCATCGTCGTACATGGCGAATAACCAAATTCTAATTGAAATGAAATCCAACAGACAAATCAATGCAATTTAGGAGAAATCAATGAAAGGACATCATTTCCAATCTTGGATTTTCGAATTCGAAGAGATCAACAATTCCCACTATTTCTTAAATACATAATCTCAATTCAATTCAATCGGATCTTTAATTCGCATTTTTTTTCCTCAAGAGCATTTTATAAAACTCTTGTTTGAGGCCATTTTGTATAATTATTAATTTTGAATTCAACAAAATTAATAATTAGATAATTTTAAAAAATGAAAATAAAGGCTTTTTGTCATTTTGGAAGTTAAAAAAATTGTAACCGGATAGTATGTCGTTTGACAAAACCATTTGAATCACTTATTACTTCCTCCTCCATTTCGATTCCCTTGCAGTTCCTCATAGTCATCAGGAGGAGGATGTTCTTCTCGTTTTTATCTTTTTGAAACTTAAGACATGACTTTTGATAGCTCTTCATTTCCTACAGACGACGCCAATTATCGATGCAATCGATGAAATGAAGTGCTTAAGAAAATAACACAAGAATATACATGATTTGACAACTTACCTACGTCCACGAGTCTGATCTTTTATTCAGTAGTGAATGCCCATACAAATGTGTGGGATGGGATTTGACAGTTGATGCAGTGCCAATCCTTGAGATGATGTAACCATCTTGGTAACCTTTTGGTGTAACTATTGTCGAATAACCACTTCCTCCTATTGTAACTGCTTCCTCTTGTTGTAACCGTTGTCGAATAACTGTTTTCGGATAACTGCTTATGGATGAAAGCTTGAAAACTATAAATCTTCTGCATCCATATTAACATACGGAAAATAATGTTATGCTCACACTAACATATGGAGGAGTGTAGTATTTTGCTCCACAACCAGCAAGAGAATTATCTTGTTGAGGCTGCTGAGTTTGTGCATATAGATCACGGACTCTGCCTGCCTGAGTGGATAGATGATCCTCATTTTGAAAATCCTTTATAAAGATAAATATTGGACTCTGTGATGCAGATAAACATAAGATGCATGCAACCTTAGTAGCCTGATTATGAAGCATAAAACACATAGATCTTGGAGTCTAAAACGCTATTGGTGCAGTATTTCCCTATGTAGAACTAACTAACTACATCCTTGGAGCCTATCTAAAATTAAAATATATAACCTGAAACTGTTACTATGCATAGTACCAAAACCCTCTGACCTGTGATCTAAGAACTTGAGGTTCCTGGTGACTTCATGGAGACTTGGATCCACTTAAACAAAATAGCTACTTCCTGCTACATGCACTCACCAAAACAAAAGGAAAAAAAACAAAAAAAAAAAGGCAGATTCAACTCCCAATAACAAATCATGACAATAGAAGAGGAAGAATCTAAAAAAGAATCTACATTCATATTCTGTTAACAGTAAAACTTTCACATTTCCTTGAAACTTGGAGTTAAAGTCGTCGCTACATCTGGATGGGAATATATCTACTTAATTTTCGTTGTCAATATTTGTTTAGCAAACTCATATTTGCAATGGATCTTTCTAAGTCAAAAAAGACATCCGATGGATCTCCCGAATCTTCAAAATTTCTTTGCACGTCTCCGGACAAAACTTAAAAAGTGCTTCAGAGAAGGACGCAGAACATGACAGCCAAGGCAGTCCATTAGATAAAACTAAAAGACATCTGGCATGTGAAGAAAAATTCAAAAGAAGACAGGACACATAGACAGATGAAATCCAGGAAACCAAAGAGTATGGTACTACACCAGATCTACTATGCGTGTGAGTACGGAAGCAATAGAAGCCTGAGAATCCCAATCTTTTGTGCAATCCACCCCAATTTCTGTAAGTGTGCGAGCAGCTGCCTCGGAGCACCCATCGTCTCCTAAAAATTGAGGATGCATGACATGATGCAATGGAGACACAACACCTGTTCCTTTTCTTTCTCTCTCTGAGAGTTTTGCACTCACAACACTTGCTGCCAGCTGATGCAGCTCATCTCCCACGTACAAAGGATAGCCCCAGGTGATGGTCCTTAGTATTGTCATGCCAAAGGCATACGCATCCTGTAACGGATCTGCATTCACCACTATACAGGATAAAAGAATCAGCATATTGGTGCATCTCTGCAAATCGAAAAATTGCTACTAAGTTTTTCTTACACAAAGGGTGTTTTCATGTCCTCAGATTTGAAAAAATGTCTTGTTCCATTTCCATGTTCTTCGTGGGTACCCCTTGCTGATCCAAAGCCAATGATGATGGCCTCAAAATTCTGAAACCAGTCAAGGGAGTTGGTGAGTGGGTGAAGAGTGGTGAGGAGGGGATATTATTGAAGGGAAGTAGGAATCAGGATTGTGATTATTCCCTCCAAGAAGGAGCAAGTGTTACAAGGGTGAAGGAGCAAGAACCAGGGATATATGTCCCGTTGTTCTTTATTTAGAAAAGATCCAGGGACAACAAATTTCTTGGAAAGTTTGAGCTCTCTGATATTCCACCAGCATCAAGGCGTGTTATCAAACAAAACACGAGTAGGAAGGCCGTCAAAGATGTTCGTGTCAACCACGAGGACGGTGTCAACTTGATCTGCAGCCAACAACTTGCCTCTATCTACTATTTTGTTATACTCTGGTGGATACACAAGAATCATATGTTTCAATTGCTTTGCTCTATCACTGTCGCCTATATATTGTCTTGCACTTATCTTGACTTTGTTCTTTTAATATATTGAGGTTGAATGTAATCACATTTCAGAATTAAACAACTTGTCTGAAACAAAGAAAATGAATCATGGAATACTAACCTTGTTGACCATGATGTTTGACGATTTGAGATCACTGTGCACCAAGGCCCGATTCATACCATCCTCCATAGAGTGTAGGTTATCCATCCGCTGGGCAATCCCTTTGATCAGCCTCAGTAGCCTCTGCCCTGCAAGATCTGGACTTCTCTCATTAATAAGGTGTTCCAAGGTCCATCCATCGACAAACTTGTACACAAGGAACCACTCAGTCAGACGAATATACGATAGATGCAGTGACCCACCAGTTGGACAATGTTTGGATGCTTCAGGCGGGGAAGCCATCTGGCTTCTGCCTGAAAAAAGTAAAAATTAAACTCAGTTAGTTATTCCAAATTTAAAACCAAAAATAAACCCAAAGCCTCCATAGATGTAAACTTACCAAGCAAGTCTGGAAATAGTAGGCCACCCCTCCCCCCTTCATGGCCTTCACAGCCACGTCATGGCTGTCCAGACCCAAAAAATTGGCAAGTTTGTCTGGGATCTTTCCCTTGTAAACAGTCCCATGTGAGCCATCAACGACAATGCTATCGAAGTCGTGGGTAAATGCGTGCAACTCATCATGGCTGAAAACGTAAACCATTGGCTGAGGCCAGCAATTTTGCCGTGGGGTATCGGAGAAGGAATCACGCCAAGAGAAGAAAAATCAGTTAAGCGAATTAATTTTAAATTGAATGGACATGAAGGACAAAGAGATATTAGGGGCAGTCAAACAACCTAGCAGATGTGTAGTGTGCCACACACTCAGCACCACAAGTTCTCCCAATAAAGCCTCTTACAGAGAAAACAGAAAGGTTCAAAGAAGCATAACATCAACAGAAAACTGTCAAAGAAATGGACACCAACCATTCTTTGGTCAAAATAAGGGGTGCCTAACTTAGACATTCTTTGGTAAAAAATAAGGGGTAACTAACTTGACCATTCTTTGGTCAAAAGTAAGGGGTGCCTAACTTAGGCAACCTATTTTTTTTCCAGCCTATATAAATCCCCGCATCTCTTATTTGTATTGTATCCCGAGAATTAGAGAATTGGAGAGAGTTTGAGAGAAAAGTTTAAG
>OY756969.1:11196259-11203759 GCA_963580455.1 Euonymus europaeus
GTGACAGAGCCGATGGTAGCAAGTCCTCAGCTTGAGGAACTCGTTGGACACAATAGTGTGCAGCAGTCCGACACACTGAAGCCTCCTACTCCAGCTCCTGTATTGAGAAGGTCTTCTCGGCCACATATGCCTAATAGGAGATACATGAACTATTTGTTGCTGACTGATGGAGGTGAGCCTGAATGCTATGATGAAGCTTGTCAGACTGGAGATGCTAGCAAGTGGGAGCTTGCCATGAAAGACGAAATGAGGTCTCTGATTTCCAACCAGACATGGGAACTAGCTGAGTTACCCGTGGGGAAGAAGGCACTTCACAACAAATGGGTGTACCGGGTGAAAGAAGAGCATGATGGTTCTAAGAGATACAAAGCCCGACTAGTTGTCAAAGGATTCCAGCAGAAGGAAGGAGTTGACTATACCGACATTTTTGCTCCCGTTGTGAAGCTTAATACTATCAGATCAGTGTTGAGTATTGTTGCCATTAAAGATCTTTATCTTGAACAGTTAGACGTGAAGACCGCATTTCTTCACGGAGCCTTGGATGAGGAGATATACATGCACCAGCCAGAAGGTTTCTCAGAAAGAGGGAATAAGTGTCAGGCCCCGTTTCCGAGACGCGACTTTAGGCAACACACGTGTGCACCCGCGTGTCACCCGACCAAATAAATAAAATAAAAAGAAATAAAATTCCATAATCCAACTACCAACCCACCAATGGAAACCATTCCATAAATTTATCAAAAATTTGGACAGCACCTCCCCATAAATCGGAGCATGCCACCCTAAAGTTTTCATTAAAAATCACAATTAATACACTTCAATTAAATCCACCAACTCCAACACCAAAGATAGAAAATCTATCACACTTCCATAATAATATAATCAGGGCCTCCAGCCATAATCACAAAATCATAAAATCATCACTCTAGCCTCCGGCCATATAATAAACGTAAACAATTTCCACAACAAAACCATCCAACCATGAAACAAAAATAATATAAATCCTCCATAATAAATTTTACCCAAAGTACTATCTTCCAACTATCCATAAGTTAGAAAATATACTAAAATACATCACACCCGACTAAATACCCAAACATGTTCAGGCCATCCAAGTCAAGTACCTCCCTCTTGCTGATCCGTAACATGAGCACCAGGGTTCGTACCTATATCACCTGAGATGGAAAAGGAAAAGGGATGAGCATAAAGCCCAGTAGGGATATGGCAGGAGCATCAAGAGTATAAATAGGCTGGAATCAATGGAAGAAAGATAATGCAGCAAGATGCCATGCTATGTCAAACAATGGTGGCCACATCCATCCGTGCCACTAGACCCGGTCATTCCCGGCTCTATCTAGTGCACCGCCATATAATCTCATCTCAATCGTGCCACTAGACCCGGTCATTCCCGGCTCTATCTAGTGCATATACCAACTCACCATATCACACACAATGCACCATGTTACCCATACAAGATGAAATGCAAGCAAATAATATACACACATTCACCATGTCATTATGCCAAGAATATGGATAACTCAATAGAAGATCGAGTATCTCAATTTATTCGAAATATTTAGATAAGGCACTACTAATTGAGAAATTTCAGAATTCCACCCCACAATAGCATTTTTCAGCTCAAAATACATCAAAAGAAATCAAACCCCATTCCATTGGCATTGATGTAGGAATCGGAAAAAGGTTAGAAAAATAATCCCTACCTCGTTGGAGAAAATATTCCAAACCTTGTGATTTTAGCAACCAACCTTCAATTTAATTCCACCTAATTAATAAACAAGCAATTCTCAATTTATTTCCAAAACAATAAATTCTCATAAAACACTTTCAACAAAATTCAATACCTCCACCAACCTTCCACTTCTAGAATTTCCACTTTAAAGCAATACCCATTCAATTTCAAGCTCCACTCCCTAATTCACACACATATATATACTCAATACACTACCCAAACATTTATTTCCAGACATATTTCTCAAAACACCGAAACTCACCGTGAAAATTCTGCAATTCTTCACAACTACTCCTCAAAATCACTTCTCAACCTCAATCAAGCTTTATCTAGCAATAATGAATGTAATTCATGGTTATTTAACAACTTCCAACTCCAAAACCCATAAATTTTCGGAATCAATCAACACCCACAACCCTAGGTTTTGAGATTATGAAACCTTACCTCAAGATTGAAGAAATCCAGATTTTTGAGGTTATGGAAACTCAAATTCTTGAGTGCAACCTCCCTTTCTTTGTTTTTCTCCAAAAAAAAATCCTCCCTCTTTCTTCCTCTTTCTCCCTCTCTTCCTCTGCGCTTCTTTTCTTCTTCTTCCTCTGTTTTTTCCTTTTTCCTTCTCTCTCTCTTTTCTTTCCCGTGACAGCCTTATATTCTAATTAATTTAATTTTTTTTTTTTTTTTTTTTTTAAAAAAAAAAAAATAAAAACTTGGTTTTCACATTCTCCACCCCTTATAAAAATTTCGTCCTCGAAATTTAAAAAATACCTTATGGTTCGAATAGATATGGAAACTTCTTCCGTATTTCGGACTCCAATTCCCAAGTTGCTTCCTCGGTTCCATGATGCATCCATAGTACCTTCACCAAAGGTATTGTGCTTGATCTAGTAACTTTGTCTTGCCTATCTAAAATTCTCACGGGTTGCAACAAATAAGTTCCATTATCCTCAACCGTCAACGTCTCCCAATTTATCACATGGGAAGGATCCGGCTCATACTTTCGGAGTGTAGATACATGAAACACATTATGCACATTAGACAACTTTGGTGGCAATGCCAACCTATATGCCACTTCCCCGACTCTCTCAAGAATTTCAAATGGCCCCACATACCGCGGTGCCAGTTTTCCTTGCTTGCCAAACCTTTGCACTCCTCTCTTCGGGCTTACTTTTACAAACACTTTATCACCCATAGAAAACTCTAAAGGTCTCCTCCTTTTATCTGCATACGATTTTTGCCTACTTTGAGCTGTAAGCAATCTCTTTCTAATCTCTTCCACCTTTAGTTTAGCATCCTTGACAAATTCTGGCCCGGAAAGTACTTTCTCACCAACCTCCGCCCAACACAATGGTGATCTACATGGTCTCCCGTACAAAGCTTCAAATGGTGCCATTTCAATACTACTTTGATACGAGTTATTGTATACAAACTCTGCCAAATGTAAATGATTTTCCCAACTTTTACCAAAGTCCATCGTACATGCCCGTAGCATATCTTCAAGTATTTGAATGGTTCTCTCACTTTGTCCATCCGTTTCCGGGTGAAACGAAGTAGACATCGTCAACTTGGTACCCAAAGCTTCTTGCAAGCTTCCCCAGAATCGACCCGTAAAACGCGGATCTCTATCTGACACAATACTCATTGGTACACCATGCAACCTTACTATCTCCCGTACATATAATCTACTCAATGACTCAAGTGAGTCTGTTTTGTTAATTGGGAGAAAATGTGCAGATTTTGTCAATCTATCAACGACCACCCAAACCGTATCCTTTTTCCTCGGAGTCAACGGTAATGCAGTCACAAAATCCATCGTAATATTTTCCCATTTCCATTGTGCTACCGGAAGTGGTTGTAACAACCCTGCCGGTCTTTGATGTTCCGCCTTTACTTGTTGACAAGTGAGGCATCTAGCAACAAATCTCCCAACATCAACTTTCATCCCACGCCACCAAAATTGACGTTTCAAATCCTGATACATTTTATTCCCTCCCGGATGCATAGCAAACCGAGAATGGTGTGCCTCCCGTAAAATTTCCTCCCGCAACTCTTCATCATTTGGCACCACCAATCTACCCTCCAATCTAACACCGCCATCACTACCTCTAATCCATCCAGACTCCTCCTCAATCACATCAAAAATGGCGTCACCAATTTGTGCATCTAATACTTTTTGGATCAACACCGGTCGTATCGAAATACACCCTAAATACAATTTCTCCTCACGCTCCTGCAAGTCCAACCCAAATGAGTTTATTACCTCCACAAACTCACACTCTCGCATAGAAATTGCCACAATGGTATTTTTTCTACTCAAAGCATCGGCCACTACATTGGCTTTCCCCGGATGATAATTCAATGCAAAATCATAATCTTCAAGATACTCCATCCACCTTCGTTGCCTTTGATTCAATTCTTTCTGAGTGAAAAGATACTTGAGACTCTTGTGATCAGAGAATACCTCAAACCTCTCCCCATACAAATAATACCTCCATTGTTTGAGTGCAAACACTACCGCTGCCAATTCCAAATCATGAACCGGGTAATTCCGTTCATGTGGTTTTAACAACCGTGAGCCATACTCCACTACCCTGTCTTGCTGCATCAATACACATCCCAAGCCTACTTTGGAAGCATCACAATAGACTTGATAACCCGCATTTCTTTCTGGAACAACTAACACGGGTGGAGACGTGAGTCTACACTTCAATTCTTGAAATGCCTTCTCACACTCCTCGGACCATACAAACGGTGCTCCTTTTCGCGTAAGCTGTGTCATGGGTGCAGCAATACGCGAAAAGTCGCCAATAAACCGTCGGTAGTATCCGGCTAAACCAAGAAAACTGCGTATTTCTGTAACATTCTTTGGCTTTCCCCATTTCAACACCGCCTCAATTTTTAAATCATCTACGGCAATACCCTCCTGGGTAATGACATGCCCCAAAAACTTCACCTCCGTTGTCCAGAACTCACACTTGCTCAATTTTGCATACAATTTATGTTCCCGTAATGTCTGAAGTACCGCCCGTAAGTGTAATTCATGCTCCTCCACCGTAGGTGAATACACCAATATATCATCAATGAAAACCACCACAAATCGGTCTAAGAAAGGCCGAAGCACTCGTTGCATCAAGTCCATAAACACTGCAGGTGCATTAGTAAGTCCAAAAGACATCACCAGGAACTCATAATGCCCATACCGTGTTCTGAAAGCTGTTTTCTGCACATCCGACTCTCTGATCCTCAACTGGTGGTAACCGGATCTCAAATCAATTTTTGAAAAGTGCCTAGCACCTCGCAATTGGTCAAACAAATCATTGATCCTCGGCAATGGGTATTTATTCTTCACAGTCACCCGGTTCAATTGCCGATAATCAATACACATCCGCAATGTGTCATCTTTCTTTTTCACAAACAACACCGGAGCACCCCAAGGAGATACACTGGGTCGTATGAACCCCTTCGACTCCAAATCCCGCAATTGATTCTCTAATTCTTTTAACTCTGCCGGAGCCATTCGGTAAGGAGCAATGGAAATAGGTTTAGTGTTCGGAACTAACTCAATAGAAAACTCTATCTCTCTTTTAGGCGGCAACCCCGACAAATCCTCTGGAAATACATCCATAAATTCAGCCACCACTGGTACTGGTTTAGTCACACCATTCTTCAATGTTAAAGTAGCTAAGCTTGCCATCAAACAATCCACGGGTGCATGATCTTCCAAGAAATGCAAACAAGGCATTCCTTTGGAACCATACAATTGAATCTCACCACCTCCTGGCACATTCAATCTAACCCTACGCCTCAAAAAATCAATTATGGCCTTATGCTGAGTCAACCAATCGACACCCAATATCACATCAAAATCTTTAAAATCCAGCACATATAAATTTGCAGTCAACTCAATATCACCAAATCTACATACCACCCCTTCCACCATTCCCTCAAGTGAGGTTGTATACCCAAAAGGAGAAGTCACTGTAAACATTTTTCTTATTGGAGACACTTCTAATCCTATGGCCTTAGCCAAAGATGCAGTAATGAAAGAAGCAGTAGCACCAGAATCAAACAATACCCTCACCAAACAATTTGAGACTAGAAAAGTACCTCCAACAAAGTTTGAATGCTCGGGCTCTGTCTGCTGCCCCAGAGCAAAGGCTCTCCCTTGAGTCAATGTAGTCTGACTTTGTGACCGCTGCTGCTGTGGTCTACTAGGGGGTCTCCCCCTACCTGTAAAAGTGCTTGTGGAACCCGACAAAGCACGTGGAGTAGTATGTGCTGATGCTGCAGAGGAAATCCCAGATCTCTGTTGAGAATCCCCTCTCCTTTGAGGACAATCAAATGACCTATGTCCCACCTTACCACACTGAAAACATTTCACCCCAGTAGCAAGACACTGGTCCATAACATGTCCGACTCCCCCACATTTGTAACATACTTTGGGTCCTTGCTGCAACCCCCTGTTTCCCTGAGGCCTTGGTCCACTATTATACCACCTTGACCGGTTCTGTGGAATCTGCCCATCTGTCCTCTGCCTCTTCTGACCAGAAAACACTGGCCTAGGCACCCTAGGTGCTGCCCCTGTACCACTAGTTACTGAACGCCCACCATGTGCCTCCCAATATTTTTTTGAATCTTTATTAACTTGTTCCTGCTGCAAAGCCTCCTCCCTCATCTCATCATAAGTAGCAATCCGCATACTGACTAGAGGTGCACCCACATTGGGTATCAAACCCTGTCGGAATCTCTCTGCCTTGCTGCTATCATCCGATGCAAAAATTTTTCCATACTCGTACAATTCATCAAATTTATAACTGTACTCTGCCACTGGCATATCTGGCAACTGTACTAAGGTCAAGAACTCCTTTGCTTTCCCTGCACGATATGATTGTGGTACAAAGTGCTGCATAAATAACCTCTCAAAAGATGCCCATGTCAGCTCATTCCTCCTCTCCCCCAAGGCAAACCACCAGTCATAGGCTTTATCTGTCAGAAAATAGGAAGCTACCATCCCTCGCCTCTCATCCGGTATACTCAATGTATCAAGACGTCTAGCCATTTCCCGAATCCATGTATGAGCCTTGGAGACATCAGCATCTCCATGAAACTTAGGAGGATCCAATTTGCGCATTTTATCAACCTCATTTATCTGTAGCTGAACTCTTCCAGCTTCTCCTGAAGACTGACCCTCCGCACCTACCTGAGATCCCTGTCCAGGTCGTGTCTGGACCATCTGAGTAACACTCCTCATCATCTCTGACATCTCCCTCATTACTTGCACTTGGGCTTCAAACATCGAAGCCACTTGAGCATTGGACAACACTTGCCCTTGTGTAGGTGTAGTATCAGGAACCACCCCACTTCCCCCAATCGCATCTGCTGCTGGATTTTCTGCCTCCTCCGAGGTTCTCAAGTTTGCCATCCGCCCCCTCCGTGGCACATTACCCCAAGTAGGTGGCTCAGGCACCACTTCAGGAGCAGGTACATTTTGTTCACCACGCCCCCGGCCAGCTCTTTGTCTTTGACCTCTACCTCCTCCACCACTACGGGTCCTAACACCCCCACGGGTCCTAACACCCCCACGTCCACGTCTCCCATCCAATGATGCAAGGGTTCGAGTACCCCTACGTGCATCCATCTACAATTTTCACAACAATTATTTAGTAACGTAACCAACACGAGGATTTAA
The DNA here is from genome assembly GCA_963580455.1 of Euonymus europaeus. Lineage (NCBI taxonomy): Eukaryota > Viridiplantae > Streptophyta > Magnoliopsida > Celastrales > Celastraceae > Euonymus > Euonymus europaeus. The sequence continues at coordinate 11,203,696 of OY756969.1, forward strand.
GGAATTAGAAAAACATACCGGATCAGCAGAGGTCGTGACTTGGCCTGAACATACCACAACACAA